>VDFB02207599.1:0-19984 GCA_007258455.2 Sequoia sempervirens | reverse complement strand
GATCACCTCATTGCTCAAGGAAAGAAGGATCTAACTTCAAAATTTGACATGAAAGACTTGGGCATTTTACACTACTTTCTTGGTTTGGAAGTCTGGCAGAAACCAGATGGCATCATACTAAACCAAGGAAAGTATACTATTGATATTTTGAAGAGATTTGGAATGTTGGATTGTAGACCCATGTCTACACCCATGGAAACCAACCTTCACAAACTGAAAGAAGCAGCAGTAGAATCCAAGTGTGCAGATTCAACCCTATATAGACAAATGATTGGATCTTCGATGTACCTAGTTAACACCATACCTGATATTTGCTATGCAGTGAATGCTTTAAGCTAGTTCATGTGTGAGCCAGAGGAAATTCATCTTATGACAGTGAAACATATATTGAGATATCTTCAAGGCACTATTGGATATGGTCTTCTTTACAAAAATAATCAACTAGATCTACATGGATACTCTGATTCAGATTGGGTTGGAAGTATAACCGATCGAAAAAAGCACATCAGGATGTTGCTTCAGTTTGGGATCGGCTATGATCTCTTGGATCTGCAAAAAATAGTCTTCTGTAGCCCAAAGCTCGATAGAAGCTGAATACATTGTAGCCTCTATGGGGGAAAGAGAAGCAGTATGGCTCTGGAAATTGCTTGTGGGACTCTTTGGTGAGCCCTTGAATCCTACCATCATTCTTTGTGATAATCAGAGTTGTATCAAACTCTCTGTAAATCCAATATTCCATTATAGATCTAAGCACATTGAGATCCCCTATCATTATGTAGCAGAGACATGGTAGAAGCTTGAATGTGATTTAGTTGGAGTATATTAGAACAAATGATAAAATAGCGGAACATTCTCCTGACTACTCTCTCTCAAATCAAGGTTGAACACTTCTAGAAGAAGCTTGAGTATGATTGAAATGTAATTTGATTTTATGCTTGAAATTCAAAATTCTTTAGAAGTTGTACTAATATATTTAAAGATGTTTAATGTCTACACTCTTTTGTAATGTGTGTAACTCCATGACCTTATGGGCTTGCTCCCCCTATGTACATTATTGAAAGGTGACGATCTTTCTAATAATGAACACTTGTATGTGACATTGTAAAGTGGCGACTCTACAATGATGAGTTGAACTATCATGTGACTTGATATTTGTGGACATGTCATGATAGTATCTCTTGGAAACTTTGATGGATATCATGGGACTTGATGTCATTTGAAGATCATTGTGATCCTTTAGAGATAATCATGGTGGATATCTATACATATCTGTGGATATGCCATGAATCATTATGGTAGACATCATGTGACTTGATTTCAGTGCACATACCATAATAAAGATGTGTTATGAAGAATATCATGTGACTTGACAATATTGAAGAATCATATAATATCTTCGATATCACATGTGAAGGTGATATCTCCTCTTATTCATCTTGAAGTATCTTCCCTAGCTAAGAGGGAGTGTTAAGTTAAGATAGCTTCGATCAAAAATGAATAATGATTGCAGGCTATGCATCATCATTATTCTTAATCAAACTGCTCTTACTTATAGACGTACTCAAGGATAACATAAGATCTTTGTTTGCTACATGTTAAGTTTGGTAACCACCATAATTAACATGAGAACCTGTGCGCTCAAGAGACATGTCCCATGAGCAGACGTGTCTCCATCTTGTGGAGACACATCCTCTCATGAGATGCATTTCTCTTGAACGTGTCTTCTCCTTTGATACAAATAAGAATTCTATTCTTTATTGCAAATATAGAAATCAATTTGTAACACCTCTCCATTTTGGATATTTGGATTGGCAAGGTTCTTTGTATGTCTAATTATGCTTATGATGTGACTGTGAACTTAGTGATTATTTGATCATGAACTGTTTGGTGATGCACATGTTATATCATGATGAGACGATTGTGTCTGAACATGCTTGGACTTTGGAACTTGATTACTTGTGATTGTGATTGATTAAATGATGTGGAAGTTATATGTTGATGTGATGTTCTTTTATTTCGATGTTATCCTTATGGCATGATTTAGAATAACTTAGAAGATATCTGATTAAATGATGTTTTATGCTATTGATCATATCATTGATGTTAGATGCGTTAGTTAGAGATACTGTATTGGTGAAGGGGACGGATTGTATCACTCGCTTGCGAGCGCCCTACAATTCTGAGATTTCCTCTCCACAACGTGTTGATCATAACATACATATATATGTTGCACGTTCGACATGTTCTTTGTTGCAGGTTTGCAGGTACACGACATCGACTCCACCTGGTCTCACAGGTGTGAGCGTGTCCATTTACTAACGGAAATTGATTGGGAAATAGTAGCTAGGTTTTCCGAACCAAGTCGTCACCCTAGTCATAGCGTGTTGTCGAGTTGTCGTCGGGGTCAGTTGTTTTAACTGGGTCAGTTTCCCCTTGAGTGTTTATTTAATTTTAAGTTTAAAGTTTATTAAATGACTTGCGTAGTTTAATTAATGATTAAATGTGTTTAATTGCAAGTTAAAAGTGATTAAATGGCTTTTGAAATTTATAAATGATGATTGTTTTGTCTTATTGAGATGTTGGAAAGTTAGTGATTAATTAATTAATTTAATTTAATTAATAAAATAATCTAATTTTGAATTAGATTTATTTTATTGACTAATTAAATTAATAGGGATAAATTAAATCAATTTAGCCATGTTGGCATCATTAGATATTTGGATTAAATCAAGAATTAGAAATATGTTTTATATTTTACTCCTAGAAATAAAGTTGAAAAATAATGTTATTATGAATTGTTGAATTATATTTTGTTAAAAGAAATTTATTTGACCTTGGGGTTGTAAATAGATTTTTATTTTAAAAGGATATTATGCAAATTACACTTGGAAATAGAAATTGTTTTATGATTTTGCAAAAATAAAATATCTTCATTTTTAGCAATAAGTTTGGTGGGTGAGTCCATTTTAGGGCTTTGACAAATTTGGAAGAGGGGCTTGCATAAGGAAATTAGGATTTCTATTTTCAATTTAATTTTGGGAAAAATGGGGATGGCTATGGTTTTTGGCTTGGAATTTTGAAGGAGATGGAGGTTTTTGTTGGAGTTGGATTCAAAGGAAGGATTGGAGAACACCATGGATTGAAAGCTTCAAGTCTTGGAGAAAGCAAAATCAGGTTTTTCTTTAATCTTGCTTGTTCATTTTGAAATAGATTAAACCCTCTTCATGTTTTTTTTTGAGATCTTTGAAAGGTTGATAAATCCAATGAAACCCATGTGTTATTCCTTTGAAAACTTGCAAAATGATTGAGGTTTTGGAAATGAAAACCAGAATTAAAATCAACAATGGGAAAATGAAAATGATAATGGGAAAATATATATATATATATATAGGCATTCATATATATATACACATATACATATATATATATATATATTTATTCTTGAAATTGTTGATAAAAAACCCAAAATTTCTGGGCGGACTGTGGATTTTATTTATTTAAATAAAAAATTTATTAAAAAAAAATGAATTGTTTGTTGTTGTGAGGGGGCGCTGGGGGCTCACCCCACCATGCCACCCAAGGGAGGCGCGGTGGAGGAGCTGTGCCCAGCGCGTCCCCCACGCAGCCGCCGCCGCAGGGACGACTGTGTGTGAACACAGCCGCCACCCCTGTTGGGGTTTCGGCTGTGTTTACACACAACCACCCATGTTGGGGGTTCCGCTGTGTGTGGACACAGCCGCAGCCGACCTAAACCTCACGTGCGGCCCGAAAAACAAGGACACTTTTTATTATTTTGTGTTAAAAATAAACTCAATAAAAATATACATATATAATATTTTATATATTATGTCTTATAATATTAAAATATTTATAAATAATATTTTATATTATATTTCATAATATTAAAATATTAAATATATATGTATGTTAATAATGTTATAAAATAAATAATATTTTATAATATTAAATATTTGGAAATAATATTTGATATTATATTTTATTATATTAAAATATTAAATTTCATTAGTAAAGAAATTTATGCATTTGGTGAAGATTTTAAATGTATAGTATGCATATTAAAATGAATTATTCAATGAGGGAGAAATAGTTATTTTAAATGGATTTGCCATTTTAGTAAACAATGATATTTGAAAGATTATTTAACCTTATCTTTAATCGAATAGACTTATTTAAATATTAAATTGAATTCCTTAGTGGTGTCCAAGAAACCTTAGATAATTTAACGATAATTGGATAAAGTTGATTTTATACTCAAATATCTTTTTTGAGAAATTTCATTTTGATTAATATGGATAATCAGGAAATATTCAAAAATAAAAATAATGTTTTAGGAGGCACATGTTTAAATGATGTTTAATCTTTAAAATAGGAACTTGTAATGTTCATTCTATTTGTATAGGAAAAATGAAATTGTTGTATGATCCAACGTTTTAATTAAAATATGGATATTGATTAATTATCCTATGTTGAAATATGGATTAAATGATTCAACTTAAATATTATTGATTAAAATATCTTGATCTTGAATATAATAGTGAAACTTAGAAGTAAAGATTAATTTATTTAATCTATATGTCTATTTATCAAACGATCTAAGTATGGAAGACAATTGAGAAACTTAGGGATAATGAATGACTTAGTTCAATCAGGTGGTTCTAATAATTAATTATGGAACAAAATTGAAGAGCTTAGGATTAACAAATGGTTTATTTAAATCAAAGAATTGTATTTTTCAAATGTGGATTTACTAAAAATTTGATTTTGATTCGAGTAGAGTTGTGTTAATGGTTTAAATTCTTTAATGTCGACAAGAGGATTTATGTATATACTATTTAGTATGATTGATTGGAGTATATTGAGTTCAAGAAGAGTTGAGATTAAGACTGATTTATTTGATCTAACTGATTATTTACTAAAAGTTTAACTTAGAGAATACAGTGGTTAAACTTAGAAGTAACCAATGATTTAATGAATCATATGTGATTGAGTTGTTTGACTTATTTTTATAAGAGTAATTTATTTAATCCAAATGTTTTATAAATCAAGTGGATTTAGTTATAGTATAGGATTGTGAGACGTAGAGTGATTCAGTGGTTTAATTCCAATTTGATGATGTAATTATTTAAATGTCTTGATTTTGGAATAAGATTGTGAAATTTAGAGTATGTGATCTATTCTTTGAATATTTCTATGTTGTGAAAAGAAATGAGTTTATTAATTGGATAAATGCAAGTGATGGAAGTTGTGTTTGATTGGATTTAGGAAATCCGAACATTAGCTTACTTAATTGTTTGAAATGTTTTCAGTGTTTAATTGTTCATCTTCGATGTTGGTGGGATAGAGTAAATGTTGAAGTCTTCCATATAGGAGTTCATGTATGGGTATGTGATGGTGGTACGTGAGTCAATTTCATTGTGTCATGGGAAGATATGTATAGTTACACCATGTCGTTCACCTGGTTTTCACATATGGGTTTTGTAATTGGTGCCTCCCTGGGGAATAGGAGAAGGTTTTATAATATGTGCCTCCTTTGGATGGAGTGGTATTTTGTATTTTGTTTTCCTCCAGTGTATGGAGTGGATTATGTGGCCTTGTTTACCTCCAGTGTTGGAGTGAGTTCTTGATTTGTGCCTCCTTGGGAATAGGAGAGGGTAATGTGATTTGTACCTCTCTTGAAAGGAGTGGGTTTTTGTAATTGGTTTCCTCCTATGTTTGGAGTGGGTTTGTACTTTGTTTTCCTCCAGTGTTTGGAGTGAGTTTCCTTGTTGGGTTACCTACTTGGATTGAAGAGGTCGTGTGATCTGGTCACCTTTTGTGTTTTAACCAAGGCAAGAACCTTAGGAGAGTGGGTTTGAAAAATGGACACCGCAAAGTGGTGCCAGGATAACCCTTTGTAAGTTGGTTAATTAATTGATAACTAAATAAAATTTTAGAAGCTTAGGATGCATCAAACATTAAACAAGATTAAGTATGCCTTGCTCATGGACCCAAGGGCTTGTTGTAGACTTGGGATGAGATGGGAAGGCCTGGAATGGCAAGATCATCTATCTCATCTTCACAGAGGTGGCTGGTCCTGCGCTGTGAGGGCATTGGCACCGGATTTCGCTGACGCTACTGTGATCACCCAAGAGTGGGGGGGCCGGGGCCTAGGAAGACTCTATAGATATCTCCCTTGACGAGCTATGCGATGACACTCTTCCTAAGTCAGCAGTTTGTATTTGATATTGGTGACACTCTTGATCTATTCTATGTCTGGAAGCAATGTAACCTTTGTCAATGTTGTGTGAGTCATATCTAGAGTTGTACGTATGACCATTCAGTCATGTGATGAGGTCTTGTATTTATTTCATATCAGTGTTGTGTGGCCTGTGTCTAGTGGTAGATGTTCTTGGGTAGGAATTCCTGGTTACCATCTCCTGGAGATAGAGGGGAGTGGAACCTTTGGATTCCACGGCCTGGTGGCATCTTATTTCTTTGGTCTTCTTCATGTCTATGTGTTCTGATTTCCAGTTTGAGAGCCTGGGAACTGGCTTTCTCACACCTTGTTCCTCTCATTTCTATTAATAGAATTTTATTATCTCTCAGCTTGTTACTCCAGGTGTGAATTTGTAATATGTAATCATTCTTTTGTTGGACTCCACCCATTCAGTGGAAATGAGTATTGGCATGCATCTTGTATTCTTTGGTTCTTCCTTCATGTTTGTGTGTTCGTGATTTCCAAATTGAGAGCTCGTAACTACCTCTTCTCTCACCGCCTTGTCTCTCTCGGGCCTATTGTATTTTATTACCTCGCCATTATCGAGGTGGGAATTTGTAATATGTAACTCATTTTGTTGGACTCAAATTTCATTCAGTGGAAAATGAGTATTGTAATCCATTGTAAATCCTATGTTATTGAACTAAGGAGGTATTTCATACTTTGATGTGTCTGTCTAGTATTATGAATGGAATAAGGTTGTCCTCATTTCCTAAGTGGAATAATGTTTCCAGTTTATATTAATGTTTATTGTTTGGGTTTTAATGTAATCTTTGTCTCGTTTCCTTAGAGGTTGTTGGCAATGTGTATTCATCTTACATGTTGTTTGTACTTAACAAAAAAAAAAAAAAATTGGTGCATTTAAGTAGTGAATTGCAACTTCCTCTAGGGTTGCATGGTAGGGCATTACATAATTAATGTTATGTAATTAGCACATTCAAACCAGACGCACAAAATCTGACTTAGAATTATTACACAATATTCTTGTCTTTGAATTTCCTTAGGTCTTCTAGGATCTAGCTCTGATAAGATTTGATAGCATTTACACACATTGACATCCTACACGAAATAAGAGTTAGGAACATTTTTATGGATAATATTTTCTTAGTAGTTCATATTGTAGATTCTTCCTCAAAAGTTTTTTAATAATTATAATTTTTAAAAAGAATGAAGGTGTACTATAATTTTTTTATTTATTAGAGAGATCTATAGTTTTGAAAGATAATATTATATATTCTTTGGTTTATTTTAATAGAGGTACATTACATGTTAGTTGATGAAAAATGTCTACCTCCCTTTAGTTTTTTACATTATTCTAAGTGAGAATTAATAGTCTACATGTTAAAGTTAAAGGAGAAACTAATCATTGCTTTTTACATAGTATTATTTTCTTAAATTTGCATTTTTAAAATTTTCATTCAATAACTCACATTTGTATTTATGCATCTTTATATATTTTGTAAACTGTAAATTTTTTAGATGTTATAAATAAAGGGAGACCTACTATAATAAAAGAGGAGAGGCACAATTCATCATACCATCCCAACTCAATTTATGTAGGAAATTTTGTTGGTGTCATCCACCTTAACTCATTTCATTACTATGGTCTTATAATAAAGAACACAAATATATAAATTAATTAATCCACATGTTAAAACTATCTGCAAAAAATTGAAGGGTCCAGATAAAAGAAAGCACATAAAAAATTACCCCCCTTTTAAATTTATTTTAAAAAACTTCAATATGTATGTCATTTTAATTTCACCTAAATTTATCATCAATTAATCTACTTTTAGCATATTTTAAAATGATGTTCTTAAACATAATTTTGAAATTTTAATTTTAAATAATATAATTAAGAGAAATATAAGTTACCAAATTTTCTTATAAATATGATATAAAATTATTTTTCATCATTTTAAAGAAAATATATATATTGATACTTATTTTATTCAAATCAATAATTTTATTCTTCAAAATATTTGTATCTAATTATTTGACTATAATTTATTATTTTTAATTAAAATTAATGAAATTAAATTAAAAAATATATTTAACTATATATTTTTTTATATATAAAAAATTATTATAATTGAATCAATTCAAAGCTTAAATATCATATACGTAACTTAGAATTATGTAAATCATTTCTTATAAATTATATTATCTTTCAAATGATCACACCTTCCATAACTTTGAATAACATAATGTGATATAAATTTTTAATTCCATATTTTATATCTACTTATATATTCTTTTGCAGTGGGCCATGTTAACAACGTTGACTGTCGCAAAGATGGTTTAGTGGGAACGCAATGTTGTAAAGGACGGTGTTATTTGAGCTTCGTTAGAAAAAATTGTTAATACTCGTCCAACCTAAAAATAGCTGGCACTTTCTGATGTGGTTGATTGAAATAGTAAATGAGAAACTTCTGAGGAGTTGGTTTTTTAATTTCTGAATCTTTTATTTATCTATCTTCAACAATTTATAATCCATTCCCAGATTGCCAGAACAGTTGAGTGCCGCTCTGAAATATAGGTTGGCACATTTTTTTTTAACTTTGTTTTTAATAAAATTTAAAAACCAAATTTCATTGAAAACAATAATTTTTATAAATTACATGCTAGTGAACATTCCCCATTAATTAATGGGTTTACTCTTATGAATGTACAGTTATTATTATTGTTATATCTATATTTTGTTAACATATTTTTTATTTTGTTAGTATTAAAATTTATATATTTCTTCATTTCATATATTCAAAATTTGAGATTTGTATAAATAATGGAATGTCTAATTTTAGAAATATTCTACTTAACATCTAAACTAAAAATACATAAAGGAAAACTATAAAAAGATCAAGTTCTAAAAGAGGAACTAACCATGGAACCCTACACGAGCTAAATTTATCTATGTTTTTTATGCTGGTGAGAGAATCTACGCCTTTAATCATCTCATAGAAAATTTGATAGTTAACAATAATATACTTTGTACAATTATTGTTCATCATGTTATTTATTAACATGATAGCACTTTGACTATTGCATTCAATCTTGATATATCCTCACTACACTTTAAAACTTAAAACTAATCTTTGTAACCACACTGTATCCTTATACATATGTTTTATAGCCATGTACTCTAATGATACAGTGTAATATTTTTTTATAGATTTCAACTTACTCATCTAACTATTAGCTTCTCCAAATAAAGTGAAGACATAATTAAATATCGATATATTTTTATAGAAAAATAATTAGCCAATTTTGCTAAGAAAAACCTTACATAGCATACAAATTTTCTATGTTATTAGCCCCATGATAAAAAATTTAACAATTAGAAGTCCCTAAAAAATATTAAAAATCCCTTTTCTAATAAATCTAATGCTCTCTATCAGGGTTAGAAATAAACTTGATAAGAACTCTCACTACTTGGGTAAGCCTAATTCTTTATAGACTATAGCATACATTAGGATATCTATGATGCTACAAAAAGGAACAATATACATGTCTTCTAAATTATTGTCTAGCTTAGAATACTAATATAATGAGAACATAGTACTAAAAAGAAAAGGAATACTAATTAATTTATAGTCATACGTAGTAAAGTACTATATAATACAAGGTCCTTTTAACCATTTTATTTTGTAAAGAAATAAGATAAAAAAAAAATGATTAAAATGATGATAAATAATATTTGGAGTAACATGGTTGTGATAAAGATACATAATCATCTTATGTGTAGAGGAAAGGAGGGTATCAATTATATTTTGCATGGCTCTACTATGATGCAAGTTATTGGGCATACCAAAGGAGTATAATATTGGGCATGATAAAGGCGAGATAAAGGAGGTAGAAACAATCCATAAGTAGAGGATATCAAAGGGAGAGGTTGTATGAGCTATGATAAGGGACAACAAATAGATATTAAGGTGTAAATTGAAACAAAGGAAATAGGCATGTTCCTAGATGAGGAACATAAATGAAAACATATTCCTTAATATAATTTAGGTGCTAGGTAGAAGCCATACAAGAAGGATCAATGTAACAAGGACTGTGGAAATAATGAGAATCATAAGAAATATTATGAGGGAGAATATATATTTAGAATTATCATTAAAGAGAAGAGTGAAAATGAAAGATGAGGTAGGATACTAGATGTAGTGGTGACAATGAGCATAACTTCCTAGGCTTAGGATAGTGGATCATTAGAAGGATTGGATGGAACAATAGATAGATTAAAAGGATGAATGATTGAAGAGGAATGAATAGAAGTAGATACATAAGAATAATTTTTAAAATGACGAGGATGAGTTAGAGTGTTAGCATGGATAATGTGGTGAATGCACTATAAGATGCCAAGCCATATGAAATGAGATAAAATCAATATAAATTGCTGCACAAAAAAAAGCCGAGAAAATGTTTATTCTTATCCCTTGATATTCAAACCTATTTTAAATGGGCTACATATATTAGATTATATTGTTATGCTTTTCAAATTCAATATATTGTTAATATGCATCATTGTCACAATTCTTATGAAAATAAGATAAAATATTGGCTCTTCACTAGTGGGGATGGGAGAAAGATTGGATATAGTAGGGTTGAAGGAAATGATGCAATAGTGAGAGATAACTACAATGGGAAAGGTGGTAACTATAGTGGTAATGGGCCATGAATAAGAATGGAGGTAAAGGATCCACTAAGGACTAATGAAGAGACCAAATTTCAAAATAACAAGTTTTAGAAATGGGTGAAGGGTTGTTCTAAAGATGGAAAAGGAAATAATATGTAGTGGGAAAGACTCTCCTATATTTTATTTATTATATAAGTGTTTTGTATAATATTTTTTTGTTAGATATGAAAAAAGATAAAATATGTGTTTTAGATTACTAATTTTTATATATTTTTTAAATGAGAAAGTGAAAGAGAATAAATTTTAGTAAATGAATGAATAAATTTAACCCCATTCTAAGTGCTAAATTGTTATAATTTATTTCTATTTTTCACTGTACAAGAAAATATTTTAACTTAAAAATATATAATATTTCAAATCTCATCCAATATAATATAGAACTAGGAATAGAATATTTAAATATCGAAGATACAAATAATTTTCATGAGATTATTGTTGTTCATTAGGCACTCATATCCCATGTGATTATGTTGTTTAGATTTGAATCCATAGAAATATTTCATGAGATTATCGTCTTATTTTTCTATATCTATATATGTTCTTCATGATAGTACTAAGATATCTATAGTAGAACATTTGAGGAGAGGAAAATTTAGATTCTAGCATTTAAAAAATACCTTAATCAATCCCTTAGTTGATATTTTTACAACCTTAATAGTAGCACATAAATTTTTGAAGTTTATGATTTCTTAATTGAGGGAATCTCTACATGTTGTTTGTGAAAGTGCATGGAGGAGAAGTAGGAGATATAAATGTGAACAAAATATGGAAAATGTGAAAAGATAGGAAGAGGACAGAGAAATATATAATTTAATGGGATAAAAACCTTATGGCTCCAATAAACTTATAAATGTCTAGCTCTTGTTAGATTATGTCAAAAGAGCAATGGAAAGAGATTACCAAATAAGTTGAAATAGGCAAACCAAGCACCACCAAAGCAAGAGAGACACAAGAATTTGTTAAGGGAAAAAAACAAGAAAAAACCCCAATATTATGAATTGAGGCAAAATGCCTAAAGAATAATACAAAGAGAGAGAGCTTCAGCCTTAGCTTTTTCTGTTTGCAATGAGTCTAAGGAGAGAGGAGAGGCACCCCAACAAGTAGAGAGGAGAAGAAGGAGTTAGAATGGGAATTCCTAAAATCAATGAATGCCACCATTCATCTATGAAAACGGTCACTCTGTTGAGGTGGTTACAAATATTCCATAAATGAATTAAAAAATAAGTTATCTCACACATGTGTGAGTATTTACAAAGATAAAAAGATCTTGTAGGGATTCCTTGGAATATTCCTACAAGTTAATAAAATTACAATTAAAGAATAAATCCTTTACCAAGTAAAGTTTAATATTCTAACATCCCTTAAGCCTTACTTGGGAGGTTACATCAAACTCTTCAATGGGTTGTAATCCAAGATTTTTTACAAATGAAAATTACCTGTGCCAAAGTATTTTGGTGAGAAGGAATTGCAACTTGGATTCTTCACCTTGCTAACAAAAGAGAAATACGTCTCAATTGGTTTCAATGAAACATATAATGTGTTTTAGTCCTGTATGAAAATTGATCTTTTACAAAAGCAATAGCACTTTGATTATCACAATATAAAGGAGTAGGATCTTTTGGAGGTAGACCCAAGTCTTCAAGTAATCTTCTTAACCATAATGCTTCTTTAGATGCATTTGTACAACCTTTATATTCAGCTTCTGTAGAACAAAGAGAAGTAGATTGTTGTTTCTTACTATTCCATGAGATTGCACCTGATCCAACAAAGAAACAATAACCACAAGTGGATCTCCCATCATTCAGATCACCTCCTAAATCTGAATCAGTATAACCCTTTAAAGAAAAATCACAATTTGTATCATTAAAAAAAATCAAGATTAAGAGTACCTTTAACATATCTTTAGAAAATTTTTTTTGCAACCTTTAAAAAATATTTCATAGGTTTAGACATAAATTCAGAAACCAATCCAACACCTATAAGAAATACTAAATTAGTAAGTAAGCACTTACCCATTTACTTGCCTATATGTGCAGGATCAACAAAATGAGTTTCCATATCAACCATTAATTTAGTTCCTAATTCACAAGGAGTAGAAACACACTTTGCATCATTCATTTTAAATCTATCTAAGAGATCTTGAGCATATTTTTGTTGAGAAAGAAAAATACCTTTAGGGTGTTTGCCAAATTTGCATGCCCAAAAAATAATGTAATAGGCCTAAATCAGTCATTTGAAATTATTGATTGAGTTGAGGCTTAACATCACTAATCAAATTTTTAGAACTATAAGTGATAATTAAATCATCAACATATAAAATAATAATCACAATATCATCTTCACTATGCTTAATATATAAATTTGGATCATTTTTACTTCTAATGAAACCTTGAGATAAAAAGAAAGCATTGATCTTTGAATACCATTCTCTAGGAGATTGCTTTAAACCATATATTGATTTCTTCAATTTGCAAACAAGATTTTCATTACCTTCCTTAATGAAACCCAAAGGTTGAGACATATAAATCTCTTCATGTAAATCACCATTTAAAAATGCACTTTTAACATCCATTTGATGAATAGGCCAATGCATATGAGAAGCTAAAGCAAGAACTAATTTAATAGTGGGCATCTTAGCTACTGGAGCAAAAGTTTCATTATAATCTAAACCTTCAATTTGAGAAAAGCCCCTAGCAACTAATCTAGCTTTAAACTTGCTAACTTCATTGTTTGCATTAACCTTAGTTTTATACAACCATTTGCATGAAACAAGATTCTTACCTTGAGGTAATGGAACTAAATCCCAAGTATTATTAGCAATTAAATTTTCATATTCTTCTTGCATAGCCTTTTTCCAATGAGGTTGATCTTTAGCTTGTTCATAAGTTTGAGGATCATTTGAATTCATAATGTTAGACATCAAAGCATAATTACAATAATTTTCCTTTCTTCGTTTAGGTGGATTTTTAGCTAAATAATCCTCACTTTCTTGCAACAAATTTTTAAACCATTTTGGCATTCTTTTAGATGTAGGAGTATCATCACTAGAAGAAGAATCATGAGTAGATATTTCAACATTTTCATCATCACTATCACTATGAGTAAGAGATGCATTAGGAGGGTTAAGAGGAGTGTCAACTTGAGGATTATCCTCCACAACAATAACTTTATTTTGAGAAGAATCAATATTATGCACTTTAGAACAATCATGAACACCATTTTCAGCAATGCATACATCTCTAGCAACTTTAACTTTGTTAGTAAGAGGATTATAAACTCTATAAGCTTTAGAATGTTCATCATCACCAACAAAAATATGATAAGAAGATTTAGCATCTAATTTTTGCCTCTTTTGTTTAGGTTTGTGAACATAAGAAATTGAAACAAAAATCCTTAAATGCTTAAGATTGGGCTTCCTACCAGACCAAGCTTCTTCAGGAGTTATATCCTTTAAAGCTTTAGTAGGAGTCCTATTAATAATGTAATTAGCACAAAACATAGCTTCTGCCCAAAATTTATAAGACATATTTTTAGCATGTAACATACATCTATCCATTTCAACAATAGTTCTATGCTTCCTTTCCGCTACACCATTTTGTTGAGGTGTATAGGGAATAGTTAGCTCATGCTTAATACCAAATGTTTTCAAATAACTATTAAAAGCATTGTTCACATATTCTTTTCCATTATCAGTTCTAAGAATTTTAAGTTTAAAACCAGATTGCCTTTCAACAAATTTATGAAATTCAGAAAATGTATCAAGAACTTGATCCTTACTATGAAGAAAATAGATCCAAGTTCTTCTAGAAAAGTCTTCAACAAAAGTAAGTGCATACCTTGATCCTTGGATGGAGTTATTCTCCATGGGTCCCAAAAGGTCACTATGAACTAGGTGCAACTTATGAGTTGCCCTCCATGATTGACCATGTGGAAAGGGCTCCCTATGCATCTTACCACTCATGCATCCTGTGCATACAATTTTAGATGGAACAATACTAGGCAATCCATCTACCATATTAAGCTTTTGCATTAAAGCAATATTGTTAGCATTTATATGACCAAGTCTTTCATGCCAAACATTGAAATCAATGGTAGATATTAAAGAGCATCTAGATTGAGCAAACTCATAAAATTTGAACAAATTATCATTGTCTAATTTAGCAGTAGCAATGACCTTGTTTTGTTTTGGATCAATAACATAGCACATATCTTTGTAAAATTCTATTTTATAATCTTGGCAAAGCTTAGCAACTGAAAGCAAGTTAGTCTTTAATTCAGGAACATATAAAACATCATGCAATTTACCATTAGGAACATTCACATCTCCAATTGCTTCTACTTTACAAGTATGATTATTAGCAAGTTTAAGAGGAACATTAGATATATCAGGTTGCATAGACTCAAAAACTTCTTTATGTGAAGCAAGTAAATATGTTTGATGGCACTTGAATCAATAACCCATTCAAGAGTATGGAGAAACATTAGAACTACAAGTAAAAGCACGTTTAGATTGATTTGCATTATTTTGAAACTTATTATTATTAGGTTTATTTTGTTGTTGATTATTTTTCTTCATAGGATTTTTCTCATTTTGCTTCTTAAAACAAGTATTTTGCCAATGACCATCCTTATTACAATAAGTGCAATGAGGTTTCTAGAAGAAGCAGCCTAGAGATCATTAAGCAGCATATTATGTATGAGGTTTTGGAAAATTATAACGCGGAAAGGTTTAGAAATGAGGTTTGTACTTGCTTGATTAGACAAAAAAGTATGTTCATTAGATTTAAGATTACCAAATTGAATTAACTTAGCTTCTTCCTATCTTAATAAATTGCGAAAAATATCACAAGTTAATTGAGTAGCTAAAGAATGAATAGCTAATTGAGCATGGATATTAGTAATAAATTGTTGAAATTGCCTAGGAAGAAATTTTTTAAGAATAAGATAAATTAATCTAAGATCTTCTAATTTTACTCCTAAACCATGCAATTGACTATTCAAAGTATCAAATTTTAATAGAAAATCATCCATAGATTTGAAATTAGAATACCTTATATCCTCAAGTTGGTCTTGAAGTTGAATCTTTCTAGATTCATTTGAACTATCATAAATAGTCTTGAGTTTGTCCTACGCTCATAGCTTGTACATGTCCTAATGTAATTCATAAAGTTCGGGTATATGAGAGACGCAGAGGCCATGTTTCTTCTATTTTTGAGATTCTATTTTTACTTCATCTTTTGATGTAAGAAACTCAGTTTAGATTTAGGACTTGAAGAGATGTTTAAAACCCAAAAAAACAAAGGCATGTATTTTCCAAGAATGATAAAGGAAGAATTCAAATTAATTTTGAATAAAGTAATAAGTGATTGTAAAAAAAAAATTCACAACTTGTTGAGAAAAAATAATTATTGTAAATATTTTGCTCCTCGATCAAATTGAATCTTTAAAAAAGACATTTTAAATGTTGTTTTAAAAAAACAAAATAAACTCCTTATATTGAATATCTAAATTTTAAAATCATTTTAATATTCTTTTTAATTAATAAAAAATATATAAAATTTATAAATATAAAGAAATTAATAGATTTTTAAATAAAACAATTATTAAAATACTATGAATGATTTATTTTTCTTAAAAAAGAGATTATATAATAAAACTTTAAACTTAAACTTTCTGGTAAAACACGTAAGTAACAAAAAATCTAAACCTCAACTTTGTATTTCTTTTAAAAAAAGAAAAATCTTGAGACAAAAAAAAAAAGAATTTAGGAATCTTTATTTTAGTAACTTTTTTTCTTAAAACAAAGTCGGTGGGAAAGCTTTAAGTAAAAGCTTTTGATTTTTTGCTTTTCAGGAAATGGGCGGGATAAATTTGAAAGAGGGGAAGAAAAGTTTGAAGATGCAAATTTTAATAATATTTATTTTTAAGGAACAAATACTATGATTCACACAGGGGATGGGAGATTGAAGGAAGGGCAATGCAGAGAGCAGGGCACACAAGGAGAAAAGAGTTGGGTGCTTACTGTGCAGAGGTCAGTGAAATCACCAGAGGAAGGCTGCAACAAAGGAAAGAAAGGCAATGGCCAAGGAATGAACCAAAGCCTCAAGAGAAGTTTTTTTGCATTATTATTATTTATAAAAAAAACTTTGAATACTATTTTGAAATTAAATTCCTGTGACAAGGTTTAAGATTTTTTTTGAGATTTAAGAATTAAAAATTCTAAAAAAATCCCAAAAACAGTTTGATATTTTTTAAAGAAATTTCAACATGCAAATAATAACATGCATATTTTTTTACAGATTTTTTAAAGAAATTTCAACATGCAAATCATAACATGCAGATTTTTTCTACAGATTTTTAAAGAAATTTCAACATGCAAATAATAACATGCAGATTTTTCTTATTTTAGTAAATTTCTAACATGCAATAATATGCGCTTTTTTTTATTGTGATATTTCCAAATACGTAAGCAAATTTTTTTCGACAGATTTTTTTTTTGTGCGATTATTTTTTTTTAAAAAATTTGAAACTATATGATCCTAAAAAATTGATTTTTTTTGACAAAATGTAAAATAAAGTAATTTTTCTTTTTAGAGATTTAGCCTAATATTCCAAAATTGATTTTTTTACAAAATGTAAAATAAAGTAATTTTTCTTTTTAGAGATTTAGCCTAATATTCCAAAAAAATTATACAGAATTAATGAATTGTTTTTAAATTTTTTTGAAAAAATAACCCTTTTATTAGAGGGTTTTTAAATTTTTATGCAAAAAATAAAACATGCATGTAAAATATATTGCATAGATTTGAAATTTGAAAAACTTAGAAATTTTTAGATAAGAAATCCTGCACAAGAGTTAGAAGACAAAAAACAACCAAGATTAGACACTTGCTCTTCTTCTCCTCCTTGAGAGTGTCTCCAATGGTGTGCTAAAAAATCTGGTAAACCTTCAACAATGTAGCTCAAAAGATATTAGTAATACCAAGCTCTGATACCATGAAAGGAAATAAAAAGAGCAATGGAAAGTACTAATAAAGAGCAATTGTTTGAAGGAAAGAGATTACCAAATAAGTTGAAGTAGCCAAACCAAGCACCACCAAAGCAAGAGACAAGAATTTGTTAAGGGAAAAACAAGAAAAAAAACCCTAACATTATGAATGATGCAAAATGCCCAAGAATAATACAAAGAGAGAGCTTTAGTAATTACTGGTTTGCATGAGTCTCTTGAAGAATGAGAGCAGAGGCAAATCAAGTAGATAAGTTAGAAAGAAGGAGCTAGAATGTAACTCCCAACTCAATGAATGCCACCATTCATCTATGTGTGTGCAAAGTGTCACCTCTTAAGGAGGTGGTTACAAATATTCCTTAATAAAGGAATTAAAAATAAGCCATCCTCACATATGTGTGAGATGACAAAGATAAAAGACTTGTAGGGATTCTTTGAAATATTCCTACAAGTTAATAAAAAATTACAATTGTAACTCTTTACTAAGTAAAGATTAATATTCTAACACGATTTGAATTTAATTCAATATTAAATTTAGATAAATAACATACAAACACTTTTTAAAAGATTCAATAACTTTACATTATATATGTAACATAGTTTTTAGAATAATAATGAGTGGGTTTTACAATGGTTCATTACTTTAGTTGTTAAATAGAAGTGGAGAAGTGAGGGAAAAGAAGAAGAATATATGTAAAATTTTAGAACTATGTTACACTTTTATAAAGGGAAATAGCCAACACACATACAATTATAGTGTAACTTAGATCAACTAAATGATATCTATGTTATAAATTTTAAGGTTATATGAATTATGAAATGTTGAAATCTTAATATAGTTTATCTTGATTTTTTAAATATTTTGAAAATTAGTTGGATACATTCATTTTATAAATTTAAGAGAAATATTTTAATTTTCATTATTTTTTTCAAAAGTGAGGCTAATTGTACATTGCGAAAGGTATACCAATTTTTTTTTTAAATTATTTAAATTTTTATCTTAAAAATCTAGTGAATGGAGAAAAACAAATTTTTGATGAACATTTATTTTTTAATATTTTAAAGTCAAATTTAGTCAAAATTTTACATTTTTGATGGGACATTAACTTTTCTATAAATTTTCAATAGATTAAAAGAAAAATGCATACCATCTTGAAGAGCATTTTCTTCTCTAACATAGTATATATTTTTAAAAAATTAAATATAATTTATTATTTTTGAAATTTCTAATTAGTGTCATGTTTGATTATGATAATCTCATTGCAATAATTTTTAAAAAAATCATAATTAAATTAATCAAAAAAAGTATTTTAGACTAGAGTTTTACAAAATAATATTTTTTATATTTTTCATGAAAGTAACCTTGTAAAAATTTGGAGCTATAACTTACAAAATTTTGGGTGAAATTGGTTTGATTGGAACTCTTTCACTTGAAAATGTTTTAGTGAAAACATTACATATAAATTCATCTTAGTGAATTTCAAAATTAAATTTTATAAATTTAATAGCTCTAAGAAAAAAGTTTTTGTCTAAATTGTTGAAGAAAAATATGACACAATTATAAGAAATTATCCATATTTTTTATTGCTTTATTATGGCATCCATATTTAGCCGATAGGCTATTATAGGTGGGAATTCCACTAGAAATGTCTTACTGTCTGATGCCGGAAAATATTTTAGGCCTCGTCCTGCTAGATTTGGGTGAAATCCCACCAGAATGGTTTTTGGTTTAAAAGTTTTTGGGATTAGGTTGTTTGGCTTTTGTGCCATTAATTAGGGATGGTCCAGTGGGAAATCAGCGTACCTTGATGATATCCTATGTGTCAGTACCAAACATGCTTCCCACAAAAAATATGGGCTAATAAGAGTAGCTGGAGCCGAATTAAGGAGGCATGGGCTGCGTAGACCAGGGACAAACTGGCAGTTCCATTTGCTACATTATGGGCCTACTATCATGGGCATTAATTGGGAGAGGATAGGAGAGTTGGCATAGGAATGGGTTGGA
>VDFB02207598.1:24667-50365 GCA_007258455.2 Sequoia sempervirens | reverse complement strand
TATGTACATATGCATATGTGTATGTACGTATTTATATATATGTATATCTACATGTATGTGTGTATATGTGTACATGTACATACATATGTGTATGTATACATATGTATATGTATATGTACATTTATGTATACATGTGTATGCATGTATGTATAAATATATGTATGTATATGTACATGTACATACATATATTTTTACATACATACACACATGTATGTACATACATGTACATGTACATACATGTACATGTACATACATGTACATGTACATGTACACATAAATATACATATATACATATTGAAACATATATGTACATATATGCACATATTTTCATATATACATGTATATCAAGTCTCTTTGTAGTTGTTGAATTTCTTATGTAGATCTAAGTTGTAGAAGGTTCTATTTCATATATCTATAACTTTCTATCTCATTAGATATAAATTTAAAAAAATGTTTTAGTTTTGAAACTTGATAAATTTGTAATTTAAATTTATGTTTTAGTTTTGAAGTTTGATAAATTTGTTTAACATCATATATTTTGTTTTAATGATATGCAAATCTCTTTACTTATATACATATATATATATATATATATATCATGGTTGATGAGGGATCTCACCATTCCCCTCGTTCTAAGAAACATGGTCAAGTTAGATCAAATTTATATCAGGAGAGTATTGCTAGATTAGAAAATGCACTAAGATGTTTAGATCAAACAATTCACAACTCCCCTGATTTGGCTAATCGAGATAGATTAGTCAAAATTAGAGACGAGATTTTATGAATGATCGAGACAATTCGATCTTTCAATCCTGATGATGGTATCAACATTGAGCAGTTTAATTCATCTCTTTCCAGGAGTGTTATTGACACACAAAAATGGAGAGATGTTGGAAAATTAGTTTTACCAGAAAATGTGTTTACCATGTTCCCTTTTTATAGAGGAAAAAATAGAATTAGAGGATATATGGTGACGATGTGTGTAGATGAGCTTGTTGTGCCATTCATATATCCTAGATGGTTGGCCGCTTACCATAGATGGCTTTGCAATGATGAGATGCCACAATATTTTATCAAACAGTTATATGTAGAGTTTCATTTACAGATAGATGTGGACCACATATCTTATCTTGAGCATGTTGGCCAAGGTAAAGGTCGTCTTTCTGACAAACAAGAGTTTAGATTTCAATATTTTCCATTGCTCATGAACAAGAGGGAATTAGTTGGCCCAAACCTTTTGGTTCTACCAAAACATTTGGAATTGGAAATAGCAAAGGAATCAACAACACGCTCCACTAGATCCTAGATTGTTTATAGTATTTCCACTATTATGACATAGATCAATCAGATGTCATCTGATCGAGTTATTAGATACTTATTACGATTGCAGATCAGCCGTCCTATCATTGAGGCTACATCTACATCTTATGATTTGTTTATTCGTGCCAATCTACCTACTCCTTCAGATGTCGACCATATGAGTCACACGACTCTATGAAATATGTGAAGAGTCTTTGTTTTGGATTTACTAGCAGCTTATCAGGTCATCAGTGAGGACCATGGGATCCCTCTTGACCAGGTACAAGCCTTTATTAGACAATGATATCCTGGTACACATACAAGCCATGGGGTGGCAACTTCAGAAGATATTCCACAACAGCCTATAGGATCCCATGCACATCCTATTTTTGTTGATCCTATAGCCTGATCAGGTCCTCAACATGTTACAGATCACACTGAGGTTATTGGGGCACCTGATCTTGTCCATGGCACATATAGTAAGTTTCTTTTTGGCATTGATATTGTACTAGCTACAAATCCCCCTACGGTGTCTTTGCATATTTGTGATATTAGTGAGATAGGTAGATCCATCAAGTAGGCTATATATATATAAATATATATTTTGTTCTAAAATTTTACGTACATACATATTTTAAATAAAATTTATTTTAAAGTCTAGTTCTTTAACTCCTGATTGAAATCGTGTATTTAAAATTTTTTGAAGCAGTATGGTGATTTCTTAGAGTTTGGAATTTTTAGCATGATCAGGATCCCATGCATTATATGTTGAGAATTGTGACTCAAATTACTAGCTTGATGGCTTCCTAAAGCAATTGTGTTTTCCTCCTTCATTGCCCTGAGTTAAGTCACTGGTTTTCAAGTTTATCTAACTGATGTCGCAGGGTTCTGAAGTTTTGTAACCTCCCGACTTAGCGATTGTGAAGGGAAGGCTACTTCATTTGTTGTCAACTCATCATAGGTTTTACAAACTTTGTAATCTCTAACTCGAGGTTCAGAAGTTTAGGTTTTGAGCGATAGAGTGATCCCTTTTTCGGTGTCGCGGGTTTTGGGAACTTTGTAACCTCTGACATGAGGTTTGGAAGTTTGAGTTTTGGGTGACAGAGTGATCCCTTTTTCAGTGAGTCGCTAGTTCTAGGAACTCCATAACTTTCGTCAAGAGGTTTTGAAGTTTGGTTCTCCAATGATCGAGTGACTTGGATGCCGATGGATGAGGGGACCACTTGGGACCTGATAAGGTTGACGGATTGTGATGAAGTCCAATAAGTGGTGATGATGTGGAGGATAGATGGCTTGTGGGCCCATGTGCTCGACAGTTAACTTGGTGACCCATGGAGAACCCTAAGTTTGACGGTGAAGATTTATTTGGCTACTTATCCAATGGCCAGGATTGCATGCTAGATGATACGGTGTGGCTCGAGGTGAAACCCTAAGGGGTGCGGCAGTTGAAGAGTTGAAGCAATAGAGGATTCTCAAGTCTAATGTGTGAGTGTCTCTCTAGAATCTCTCTGGGAGCTGAAAGGTGGTTACCTAGAAAAGCTAAGCTACAGGGCGAAAGGCCAGATGCAGTGCAGGCTAAGAGATAACTCTCTCAGAGCTCGGAGCTTAGAGCTGAGAGTGGCTGGAATAGTGAATGGCAGTAACCAGAAGGCATAGAAGCCAAGTTGTAGGCCATGAGGTTGGATGCAACGAATGGCATGGAAGGTTGAGTTAACGGTGAAATTTGAAGGCTATGTGAGGACAGAGAGGATCTTAGCGAGGTCAAGAGCTCGTGGAGGTTGAGTGGGTTAGAACTTGTCATGGTGTTGGGCGTAAAAAAGCCGAGAGGGCCAAGGTGTTGGATGTAGGCTAAGAAGCCGGATGTAGACAAAGAGGCTATGATGTTGGGCGCAGACTGGTCGAGAGGTTGGCTGGGAGAGGATCAATAGGTTGAGAAGATGAATCTGCATTGTATTTTTTGTGAGGGTGTTGTAATAGTGTGAGGATTCTGAATGTTGGTCTATATTCTTTGGATGGACAAGATGTGTAAGCTTTGAAAGGTTGTAAACTTGAATTGTATTGTAACCCTTTTTGTTGCTGAATAATACAATGGCTAGTTCTTTTGGAGTGTGGGGTTTTTTACCTATAAGGGTTTTCCCTATGTAAATCTATGTGTCCATTTATGTTTGTCTTTCATGTTGGTTGATTCTACAAATTTGAATATGTGCATAGTCTTGAAGTTGAATCTAGTTAATTCTACATGTGCTTTTCTCAAAAGGATCAATGTGGAAAATGAACTGTGCATGTTTTCGCTTTGTGGCATAGTGGTCTATGTCTTTGAGGCAATCTTATATGAAAATAAAATTACTAAAGGAACTACTGTTCTTAGATGCTCCTTTTGAGATGACCGTATATTTTTTCCAACAAGTGGTATCAGAGCCTTCTTCCAAGATTTGCTTGTGCTTGCATGTGCAGGTTTATGAGTTTCACTTGCATGGACTCGCATTGGGATTGCATGAAATAATTCTTGGTGTTTCACGGTTTTGTGGATTTGTTTTGTAAAGATTTCTTAGCTCGGCAAGCTTGAGGAGATCTAAAGGAGTGGGCTAATGTTTGATTCTTTGGTGAGTAAAATTCATTGCTCTTTTGAGACAACATGCAGCATGAAAGACATTGAATATGGAGAAATTGGAGTTGATCATATTGTAATGGTGTGGTCTAAGGCTCTTGTTTGACAATGAATAATCCTGATGCAAGGGGTGTGAGTTTATGCTTATGGTTGTGTTGCAATAGAGTGTGGTTCATACTGGGTGTCTATGTGAGAGGCTCCCTAATGGTATGGAGATGCTTGGGTTGTTATTCAGCCATGAAGTATTGTGCTTGTGATGGGTGCTTTGACCTGGTATTGAAGGTGTTGTTCTTTAGTACCCCGATTGCATGAAGGCTATGGAGTTGGTCATTGGATGATCTGAGAGCTCCTATAATAGCCTGTCTCTCTCATGGATGCACGTGCATGTTGGTGGTTGAGGAGTTGGCTTGAAATGGGCCTAGAGTTTCTGACTTCCTTTTTCCTCTCATGGATGCCTTGTACCTACATGGTTCAGACTCATGCTTTTGGGTCTAAGATTTTTTTATAGGTTTTCTTAAAAAAAACTATGGTGATGCTCATTCATGATAATCCTTTTTCTAGTTTAACTGTTATGGTGTTTATGTTTCAGAATATTGAGTCATCCAAATGTGAATTGGAAGTGGGTGTGCATGGGTGTTCTCGAACACATTGGTTTTTCAGGTTTCACACGATAAAAAAAAAAAACTTGTGAAGATGTGGAGTTGTTAAACTATTTTCTAGACCCTAGTTTTTGGGGGTGTTATTGGATGAGATAGTTGTAGTTCTACATTCATACTTTGTGCATGGTAAGAGGAGGTGTGTTTTCTTCTCTACATGAGAGTGTTGGTATATGATTAGTCATTCAACATTCTTGTGGTGATGCTTGGTGGATTCCTTGACTATGGTGCTCATTATGGATGTGATTGGAAAATCAGATCTGAGATTGATCTGGTGTTTGATTCATGATTGTCTACATGGTAAATTCTCTTTGAGGTCTCAGTTTTACAATTTCCAATCTGTCGGTGGCTTTGCATGTTTCAGTGTTTTGGATCTACGATTTATGTAGTTGTATGGACTGATCACCCATTCAGTTGTAGTGGGATAACTCAGAAGTGGGTTGTCTATATCCATGAGGTTGATTCAGTGTTGATGCAGACTTGTTAGCTGGCCTTGTCTTTGGTCACTTGTGCATTGGTGTGGTTTCTTTGAGATGAGAGTTTAGATGATGAGTGAGTACCATGGTAGTCAGTACTGGGGTCCTATAGCATGTTGTATCATGATGTTATGGATAGCTTGGATACACTGCTTTGTGTAAGCTTTTGACAGTGATGATTTTATGTCATGATGGTTGGAGGGCTAGGTTGTCACGTTTCATGGGAGATTTAGTAGTGAATGTGGATTCATCACTATGTGGTGAATTATCTTCTTTAGTGTTGCAGATGTTACTAGGAGGAGCTCTTAGATCCTATTGCTGGAGAAGACCTCTTTCACATTTTGCGTGGACACTATTTGAAGATGTACAACATCTCGTAGCCATGGAGGATTCTTGGAGTCTTCGGTTGAGGTGTTGGTGGTACTTGACACAGTTAGCATTTGGAGGTGTATGTAGAAGGACTTTCTACAGGTATATGATGTGCAGTTTTTCTCTCTCTAGTCTTGGTTGTCTTCCTGGATGTTTGGTTTCACATTATATTGGTTTGAGATTTGGTTGGAGCTATTGTTTTCACTCAAGTTATTGGGTGGTAACTTGGAGGTTCTTTATCTCTTTCCTGTGTTGAGTGTGAAGATCTTGGGAGAGTGGTGTAGACTTATTGTGAGACCTGTATTCATAGGTTTTGCATATCACTGTGGATGGTTCCTTGAAACTACATGATTACACTTTCTATGTTATTCCATTGGTAGACTCATTATGCCTTGTTCTTTTAGACTTGGCATTACCCATGCAGTGGAAGTTCTTGGTTGTGCTTTGTCTTCTTCAATTGGTTGGCACATGGAGCTTTATTTTGCAGGTGATGGGTCAACTATGAAGATGGAATGAGTATACTAATGAGGATACCTTGGAGGTATGTATGATTGGATGGAGTGGCACTTGTTGTGTGTGCTATTTTCAGTCACGTGGATTGTTCAGTTGGATGGGAGAAGTCATTTTTTTGGTTGTTCTAGCTAATGTTCTATCTTGTTTTCTGGAGGATGGATTCATGGTTGTATTCGCGTTGTGGGCTTTGAAGTTGACGTTGTCTTGCTTTTGTATAGCTTGTGAGCACAATGGAGTGGTGGCAATGTTGGTGCTCTTGTTGTCTGTAGGATTTGATACTTGTGTTCTTGAGACTGGTGCATATACAACTTGGCTTGTTCCTTTTCCTGTGGTGGATGTTTGGAACTATTTCCTGAGTTGGTGGACATCTTGGATGTCATTGCAGGTGTCTTGGTTGGAGTACAGAAGCATTGTTTAAGATTCTTGAGTTTTCTTTGGAAGGATCCAATAATTTCTTCGTCAAGTGCGAGAATGTTGAGAATTGTGACTCAAATTACTAGATTGATTGCTTCATGGAGCAGTTGTGTTTTCCTCCTTCATCGGCCTGAGTTAAGTCGCTAGTTTTAAATTTTATCTAACTGATGTCGCGGGGTTCTGAAGTTTTGTAACCTCTCGACTTAGCGAATATGAAGGGAAGGCTACTTCCTTCGTTTTTGACTCATCGTGGGTTTTGGGAACTTTGTAACCTCTAACTCAAGGTTTGGAAGTTCGGGTTTTGAGTGATAGAGTGATCCCTTTGTCAGCATTTTGTGAGTTTCGAGAAATTTGTAACCTCTGACATGAGGTTTGGAAGTTTGAGTTTTGGGCAACAGAGAAATCCCTTTGTCGGCGAGTCGCAGGTTCTAGGAACTTCATAACTTTTGTCAAGAGGTTTTGAAGTTCAGTTCTCTAGTGATTGAGCGACTTGGATGCCAATGGATGTGGGGACCACTTGGGACTCGATAAGGTTGGTGGATCATGATGAAGGCTAATAAGTGGTGATGACGTGGAGGATAGATGGCTTGTGGGCCCATGTGCTTATGGTTGACTTGGTAACCCATGGAGAACGCTACGTTCGATGGTGGAGATTTGTTTGACTGCTTATCTGATGACTAGGATTGCATGTTGGATGATGGCATGTGGCTGGAGGTGAAACCCTAAGGGGTTCGGCAGTTGAAGAATCGAAGTGATAGAGGATTCTCGAGTCTAGTGTGTGAGTGTCTCTCTAGAATCTATCTGGGAGCCGAACAACGATAACCTGGACAAGTCGAGCTACAGGTCGAAAGGCTGGATGCGGCGAAGGTTGAGAGATGATTCTCTCAGAGCTTGGAGCTGAGAGTGGAGGTGATAGTGAGCGGCGATAACCAGAAGGCACGAAAGTCGAGCTATAGGCCATGAGGTTGGATGTAGTGAACACCGGAAGCCAAGATGTCAAAGTTTGGGTGCTAGTCAAGGTTACTGTGTGAGGCTAAAAGGTCAGGTGGAGGCCAAGAGGATGCGGGAGGCCGAGAGGCTGCATGAAGGTTGAGAAGTTGTGTGGAGGTTGGAGGTTGAGGTCAACCTTGTTGTGGTGCTGCAATCAACAAGCCAAGATGGCTCCAGGTGCTGGCTATGGGATGAGAAGCCTGATGCAGATAGGTAGGTTACAGGTTGAAGCAAACCCGGGTCGAGAGGTTGGCTGGGAGAGGATCAATAGGTTGAGAAGATGAATCTGCATTGTATTTTTTGTGAGGGTGTTGTAATAGTGTGAGGATTCTGAATGTTGGTCTATATTCTTTGGATGGACAAGATGTGTAAGCTTTGAAAGGTTGTAAACTTGAATTGTATTGTAACCCTTTTTGTTGCTGAATAATACAATGGCTAGTTCTTTTGGAGTGTGGGGTTTTTTACCTATAAGGGTTTTCCCTATGTAAATCTATGTGTCCATTTATGTTTGTCTTTCATGTTGGTTGATTCTACAAATTTGAATATGTGCATAGTCTTGAAGTTGAATCTAGTTAATTCTACATGTGCTTTTCTCAAAAGGATCAATGTGGAAAATGAACTCGCCATTTCCACTTTGTGGCATAAGCATGTGTCTTTGAGGCAACCTAATGAAAATAAAATTACTGAAGGCACGCATTGTTCTTAGATGTTCCTTTTGAGATTACTTCATATATTTTTCCCAACATTATACAGGTGAGGTACATTTAAATAATAAAAATTTAAATTACTTGATGTAAGTTTGAACATGTTGAACTTGTACATTATAAGTTTTAGATAATTTTACATATATCTACACATACATGTATTAAAAATTAAATTACATGTGTACTAAGGAGATGGATCACGATGGTCGAGATCAGGACATGGATCAAGGGAGAGATTGGGCCAGAGATCAGATGATTCTATTCATACTAGATATCCCTCTATTTGAGTTGTTTTACATGTTTTACAGTATCATGGTTTGAGATCAAATTATCATGTGGGAGACACTTTTTATGATTTACATATCACATTACATACATTTATGTTATATGGTATACACTTGTTATGATTTACATCACAATCATACATAATTATGGTTGAACACTTGTTTGTTATATACATTATTATGGTTTGAACACTTGTTACATCTATTTACATCATGCATTATTATGGTTTTATTTATTTAGCAAGTTTGTACCTTAATTTTTTACCTTAAATATGTTCTTGATCAAAATTAGAGTTGCACGTTAATTTTTTCTTTAAATTCAATCTTGATTAATGTTGAAAATATCAAATTTAATTAATTGTAAGCATTGAACCTTAGAAATAAAAATGTTGGACTATCTAATGGTTGCTCTTTGTAAATTAAAAAAGATGGATGCACAATTAATTATAGAAATGAATTTGTCTTTAAAAGGGTCAAGAAATAGAAATAATTTGAATGCAAATATGTAAGTTCTAGGTCAATTCCTAAGAGATTTAATGTTATTTAAGTGGAACATAAAAATGCAATTGGAAATAGATGATAAGGAATTCTTAGCTAATTGTTCATTTTTAAAGTCACTAGATAGGTTAAATGTAAATTTCATATATGATGCTATATGAACTTAAGAATTCCATATAATCTAATACACATGAATTTGATTGTGCATGTAAAGAAAGTGATCTAGATGATGAGCTATAAGTGGAGTTGAATGTACAAATGAAATCAAATATATTCTTGAACTTAAGAATTCCATGGAACATTTATGCAATTGGAAATTGATAAAATCTCACTATGCACATAATATAAGTATCTAGATCTTCTCATGAAAACTATATTAAAAAGTGATCAATCCACATAATTACCAAAGATCCCATTACATGTGGTCTCAAGCTATACATGGTAAAAAACTATTAATTCCAAAATATAACTATCTCAAGCACCCCAAACACCGTCACTATGATTCACTACAATGAATATTCCAATGCACCAAGGTGAACAAGAAAGACCAATCCAAGAGAACCCATACAAGAACATTCACAAAATGATACATGTAAGAAACATACCAAAGGTTATAGAAAATCATGGTTGCTACTCTAAATGAAAGAAAAGAAATTATAATGCATATAGATCTTGGATAATATAATAAAAATATTGAACATGTCACATTAGTAACATAAAAAATAAAGAAAACTAGAGACAAAATGTAGATTCTTCACCACTCAAACACCAAATCAACTAGATCCAATTTGTCACAAAATTACAATAAATTAATCATAGTTTAGGAACCCAATAAGAAAAACTATAAAAAATGTACACTAATAAAGAGCATACCAACACTTTCACATTTAAGAACCTGCTAGAAAAAACCTTCTAAAACCATGATCCCAACATAAACACTTCATATGGTATTCAACATAGCTACTAGTGTTTACCCATGTGACTAGGGGACCAAAAGAATACTTCCAACATGAAAACTCTCACACAATATATTTATAGAGTAAAATAACACATCCACCATGTCATAGGGTAGTTAAATACTAATGTAACTGATAAATGGGGAGATTATGACTCTACGACTTCACCTTAGGATTTTACAAGGTCACAAGGATGATTTAAGGAATTTCTAGGAAAAATGAATTTTTAAAGGTGTGCTAGATGTTTTATATTGCATATGATGCACTATACTTGTGGAGTTGAACAAATGAAATGAAAGATTCTTGAACTTTTAATAATTGAACCATGAAACATAAATTTATGCAAAATTGGAACATAAACTATGTTTTGTAAATTGCATATATGATCTAGCATATAAGTGGAGTTGAACAAATGAAATCGAAGATTTGAAAGTGAACTTAACAATTCCATGTCAAACATAAAAATGCAATTGGAATAGATGATTTAAAGGAATTTAAAGGAAAAATGTTCAAACATTTTTAAAGTCACTAGGTTTTGTATCAAGCATATATATGATCTAACATATTTAAGTGGAGTTTCAAATGTAAATTATGAAATCAAAGATTCTTGAACTAAATTAAGAATTCCACATGGAACAAATTTAAATATGTAATTGGAAATAAATGACCATTCCTTTGAAAAAAACCCATTCTAAATCATGTCACATGTCCAATCAATATAGATATAGATAAATCTATATATATCCAATCATGTGCATGTACATATATCCAAAAAATAGCTTAAAGCTCCTAGTACATATAATTTGGATCCTCTCTATCTTTAATTATCTCTAAAATATTTTCATGATCTTCAGTAGGAAACCTCCATTTTTGTTTGGCACATCCTCTTTTAGGAAAAGTTTCTAAATTTATTTTTTTTCTATAACTAAGTGACTATAATGTAGAACCTTTTTTCAGGTGGCATATAATCAACAAATATAATACCATTTTTATCTATCTTTATTTGTTGATAATATGTGCCTTCAATAACGATTGATCCAATGGGATAATCTTGTCTATCACCATTTGTCATCAATTCCACCAATTTACATTTTGGTTGTGTACATCTTAGTAGATAGTAATCTACACCTTCCACATTGTCAGGATATGCAACAACAATGAAAATATCTCCTGTACACACACCATGTAAATTTACAAAAGTTGTAAATATATTTTTAATATATAAATTTATATATAAACATGCTTGAAACTTACTTTTGATAAAAAGGGGTAAAACCTTTATTGAATTAGGAAATCATTACAAAGACAGAAGAAATAAGCCCACCAATGGGCCAAACATTGTAAAGAATTAATTCACACCCAAGAAACACCTCATATCCTCCATTACCCATTCCTCCAGAGCAAGAGCCAAATCACCAGGAAGGTTGCCCCAATCATCCACATACCAAGAACCCATCCTCTCAATAGCACACCAAGCCAAACCATTAGCCACATTGTTCCATTCCTAAGGAACATGGTGAAAGGAAATGAATTCCAAAGTAGAACACAGAGAAATAGTCTACTTAACCACCACAACCAATTGCCAATTTGCATCCTCCAAATGTCACTTTTGCAACATATCAACAAAAACCTGAGAATTAAATTCACAAACAATCCACCTCCATCCAAGACCAATCACATGCTATACCACCAAGAGGATAGAAATAGCCTCCATAAGATTATTAGTATGCAGACCTCTATACATAGAAAATAAAAATACCACCACTCCCGAGAATCCCTACCAATACCTACAATTCCTGCATGCCCAAGATTTTCCCTAGAAGAGCCATCTGTATTAATTTTCAATTCCCCCTATTTTGTAGGGCACCAACAACCACCATGATCAACCCTCTCCCGACCATGACTACGGTGCACCCTACTCCAATTTCTCTTTCCCCTCCAATGAGGCCCAATGCATTGACCATTCCAAAATCCCCAAGATCAACCAACACCAACAAATCACACTTAGCATTCAAAGTCTCCTAAAGAGCTCCCAGAATTCTCATCCAAAGTTTCCCAATAAGCAACTTCTTACCTAAGAAAATATGCATGTTACTCTCCAAACAAATATTCCAAATAATCAAGCTAGGGCCAATGATCCAAGTAATACTAAGAAAAGAAGTCTTGCAAGGAGAGGACCCCTACCTCCTCCAAAAGTCATCCAAGGAAGAAACATGGCTACATGGTAGGCTTCAGATATTCCACCATAGATGCCAAATAAAGCACATTAAAAAAAGAGATGTGGGAAACATTCTTCATGTTTAGCACAAATAACACACATGGAGGGGCCCTGAAACCCCTGCTTCCAAAGATTCTCCCAAGTAAGACACTTACCTTGCACCACCAACCAAGAAAAAAAGTTACATTTAGGCCAAGCAAACTTGTTCCAAACATGCTTCCACCAAGACACCTCAAAACTCCCAAAAACCAACTTATCCAAAACCTGATAACCAGAGGCAACCAAATTTTTTCCCTTCGAGTTAGTTCTACAATCCAACGCATCTTTCCCCAAATGATAATTACAAACACGATCTGATAAAATCCTAACAAGCTCTTGATGATCCTTTGCCACACCACCAGGAGGCCACACTACAGGATCCTAGACACAGTAACCTGGCCCATGGTATGTTGAGATTTAAAATTAGTCGCATAACACCAACCTACATCTGTAAAAACCTGGCACAAATCTTACAGATGAGGATGAGAAGACAAAATGGGAGTGTTCCCATCCCAAGAATCAAGCTAGAAAAGGGCATCCCACCCCCCATTACAAATCCAAAACAACCCCTGCTTTACAAGCTTAGCACCCCTTTTCAGGGTCCCCCAAATCATAGAACCCTTTCCCTCCAAGCTAAATCTAGCAACCTCAGTACTTTCCATACACCCAAATATTTGAAGGTGAGAATTTTGGCCCACAACATATGTTGTTGAGAACACCACCACCAATACAATTTAGCCGCTAAAGCCTACCAATTCATATCAGTCCTACGAAGACCAAGACCACCTTCCTACTTTGGCCTGCAAACAACATCCCACTTAACCAAACTCCACTTTCTATTAAGTAAATTTCCAGACCACAAGAACTTCCAAGACAATTTCTCAAATTCCTTTATGAAACTAGAAGGAGCAAGGAGAACAAGGCATTTGTAAAGGGGAAGAGCCTGAACCACTGACTTTAAAAGAATCACTCTACCAATCGAAGAAAGCCACCTGCATGTCCAATAACTGACCAAACTTCAAAACTTATCAAGAATCTCTAGCCAAAAATGTTTTAAAAGTGAACAAATAGAAAAAATAGCCAAAGGTATTTCAAGGTAGATAAGGGGCAGTGAACCAATTTGGAAGCGAAGAATTCCTACTATTCTCTTCTAGACAGACTGAGGAGTATGGAAGAAGTAGATGAAGGACTTTCCTTCATTAATGCATTGTCTTGAGGTGGCCAAATAACTATCCAACACATTGTGCCATCTAATAGCTTCCTCAACCTTTTCCCTACCCATCAAAGCAGTATCATCTACAAACTAAATATGAGACTAAGGGGGAATATCATTTCCCCAAATCCAACCTTGAATCCAGCCACTCTCAACCCAAGAATGAATAAACCTCCCCAATCCTTCAACAAGCAGGATGAACAAGAAGGGAGATAGAGGATCTCCTTGTCTGAGTCCTCTAGAAGCACCAAACAACTCAGTGGGCACACCATTAATTAACACTAAAAAGGAGGAGGAACTAACCCAGCTCTTAACCCATTCAATCCAGTCACCAAAAAATCCAAAAGCTTCAAGATTCTTGAATAAGAAGCTCCATTTAACTTGATCAAAAGCTTTAGCCATATCCAACTTAATAAACATAGCCTTTTCCTGAGAAGACTCCATAGAATGAATGGTTTCTATAGCAATAACAACACTATCCATGATCTTCCTACTAGCAAAAGAACCCCCTTGTTCCTTAGAGATTAACCCACTTAGCCAAGGTTTCATCCTTTCAGCAATCAACTTAGTAATAATCTTATAAACAACAATGCAAAGAGAAATTTTCCTAAAATGATCTAGAGAGTTAGCCCCCTCCTTCTTTGGAATAAGAGCCAAAAAAGTTGCATTTAGAGATTTTAACATTTGTTTACTCGTAAAGGATTCTTGAACCACCTCCAGGAGATCCAACTTAACCACTTCCCAGAATTACTAAAATAATTCAACTGGGAATCCATTAGGTCCAAGAGTTTTTCCTTTCTTCATCTGAAACACAATATTTTCAAGCTCCAACAAGGTGATAGGAGAAAATAGAGCTTCATTCATTTCAGATGAGACCAGTTGTGGAATACAATCAAGGATCCTAGCTTCATCCTCCTTCACAGGAAGTGAATCCTTAGAGAATAAAGCCAAAAAAATAGAACACATTCAACAAAAATAGAAGCAAAGGAGGAAAACTTTTCTCCCTCTGGTGACAAGAGGGAGGAAATGACATTACTTTGTCTTCGATCTTTGATAGAATTATGAAAGAAAGAAGTATTTCAATCACTAGCCTGAATCCAATCAATACAGGATTTCTACTTCCAAAAAAAATCTTCTCTTAACTCTCATTTCTCAACATCCTTCACCACAGTAGCCTCCATCAAACCAAACTCCTCTGTGAGGCACTAATCACAAATTTTCCTAGTGATCAAATCCAATCTATCTCGAGCCTTTTGTTTTGCATGAAATTGATTACCAAAGTGTTGCCTATTCCAATGTTTCAACCTGTATTTAACATATTGAAGCCTCTTGGAGAAAGAGTACATAGTCGTGCCATAAGACGGATTCTCAAGGCACCACCAACCAGGAAGTAAATCATGAAGATATTCGTCCCTAAGCCACATAAGTTGGAACTTAAAAGACTTCTTAGCACCACATGAGGAAACTCAACCAAAAGCTTATAGGCCAATGATCAAAGCCTCGACTATCCAATATCTCGGAACTAGTCACCCACATGTCTCCTAGCCAAAAACTAGACACCAAAAATCTATCTAGTCTTTCAAAAATAGTTGCATCTTCACTTCTCCTATTGCTCCAAGTAAAGACTTCATTTGTTGGCTTAATGTCAACCAACCTAAGAAGAGCCACATTATTTTGCAAGAGCCCCGAGGAAGGCTCCAGGCGAACACTACCTCCCCTCTTATCCTCTAAAGAAATAACTACATTAAAGTCCCCAACAAGGATCCAAGGTAGATACAGATCCAGAGACCTCACATATTTAACATGTTCCCATATCTAAGCTTTACCTTGAAAGTCTATCGGCGGATAAATATTAGAGAAAAGAACTTTTTCCCCAAACTCAATATGAGAAGCAACACAAGTAATCAAGCTCCTACAAGAGATCCACCAAATGGGACTGAATTTCCAAGGATCCCATAAATGAGCCACTCCACCAGAGCTACCAAGCACTCCCACACATTGACATTGACCATGACCCCAAATATTCGAAGCCACCCATAACATAGAATCAATAGATAACTTAGTTTCCTAAAGGAAGACCATATCAGGAGAATGAACATGAACCGGGTCCTTAATAGCCTTTTGTCGAGGGATGCTATTCATACCCATCACATTCCAAGAAAGAACAATCATTTTTGAGGTTGGGAGAAGTGAGCATCAAGAGTCTTCACCAAACCAGCCTCAACCAATGTCTCACTAGCTAACTTCACCTTTTCTTGATCCTTCTTCCACCCAACCTTAGAAGGTTTCTCAAGAGCCCCCTTCTTGAAAGATTTTTGCTGCAAACCCAAGGCAAAGGAAGAAGACTTATTTTTACCTACAAAAGAACCACTCTGAACCTCCGAGATAGCCCCACCCCCACTAGGGGAGCTCCTAAAATCTACACTCACCCCACCTTCTTCACCCATCACCTGAGCCAAAGGGGTCAAGAAAAAATCCAACTGAGGACCAAGAACATCAAGCTTGTCCACCCTAGAAATCTCTGAAGGCTACACATTAGGTAACTCTTCAGCACAAGCACCAACTTCCAGCTGCATGCCAATCAGGAACCCTTCCTCCTGGACTAACTCGTCTAAAGCCTCAAATCTATTGAGAGTTTCTCCCTCCTGCCTATCCTTGAAGGTTCACTTTAGACCCTGACCACGATTGTGAGGCTTGACCAGCACAAAACCATCTTTATCTGCTACCCCCTGCATGGGAGTCTTACCTTTATCCACCTTAAGATTAGACTGAGGGGGAGGATTACTTGCACCACCAGCACCAAATGCACGGGGACATCTCCACTGAAGGTGACCATATTCATGACATAAATAGCACCTGAAAGGTAAGGTCTCATAATCCAATAGCTGAGTCCAAGAATAGGAACCAACAGTCAAGTAAATAGAATCCGGAAAAGGATGACTCAAATCAATCTCAACACATACCCATGCATAAGAGAAAATCCTCTTATCCAAAGTTTGTTACACAGGGCCAATCGGTTTTCCCAACAACAAAGCAATCAACTACAAGATATCTCTTCTTCAACATTCAAGCGACAACTAAGGGAGACAGACCCAAACTAGGACCCTAGAAGGTAACTCCTCTGTCGAATTAAAACCAACATGCCATGGTTTGATGAAGAGACCCACCTAGTTATAGAAATATGGTCCTCCTTCAAACACCTTGTTCTGATTCGAAATGCATGAGAAATCCACCAAAAATAAATTGTTTGCAACTGTTAGAATATCAAAATTTCCTTTTGAGTCCATGTTTTCTGAATCCACATGTCGAGGAATGGAAAAGAAACCCTCATTCCCATAAACTTACATATCAGAACATGGTTGGATAAATAAGCAAGATCCTCAGCCACTAATTCAGGCTGAATCACCAGAACCAGTCAGTCTTGTACCCTTTCTAAACATCTGTTCACCTTGTGTAATTTTATAGTTCCATTTCGGGTTATACCTAATCTAGATGGTAAAGGGTTTGAGACCCAAGATTCCATACCCACCATGGAAGAAACCCCCGCATCCATATCATTTTGCATATGTAAATTCTTCTAGAATCAATAGCAATGAGACACCGGCAAAGACCACCAACAACCCCACACTCAGACCACTAAAGCACCCCACACGGCTTACCCCATAGAAGCCACCAAGAAAAATAAGGCTTGTGCCCTAGGAAAATGCCACTCCCACTCCCAGGTCGCAAGAAGAGAAGATCCAATGCCACTAAAGAAAAACTCCCCAACACCCAACAAATAAAAGAGACACATAGGACAAAAGACGTCAGTCCCTAGAAAAGCACAAAGAAAAGAGCTCCACACACCACCACAGTAGATAGAAAGAAGGCTCCAAGGCAGCCTGTGAGAAGCAAAACAAAATGAAACAAGATAAGATAGGTCCTTGGATCCCCCACACGCAAACAACAACCCTCCTCACATAGAGAGAAAACACAAAACGCTCCATCCAATCTCCTATTCACTTTCGTGTTTGATGAGAATTTGATGCTTGAAACTTACATAGAATATATTTAAATCAATTTTAAATTAATTAATTTACATACCTATAACAACTAAATCAGATACATGTTTGTAATCAACTGAATATAGAGGATCATAGACATCGACATTCTCATTTTCATTAGAAGGATGCATTGATATTAATTGTTTCATTTCCCATCGTGAAACATACCCATCTCTATTATTTTCACATTGAACAATATTTGCATTGTCTTCAATACAATCAACATAAAAACATGATTTTTCTCTCACATTAATTGCATAAGGCTTGCTACTTCTCGTTGTCATGATTTGATGCAAACTTCTAATACCATTAATTGTTTGACAATTATAAGGATTTGATCAATCAATATTTGTAAATTACAAACATCCAAGTGATTAATTTAAGTGAATATATATATAATTTAAATTTGAAAATTCAATTAAATCATGTACACACACTTTGAAATTCAAATTTAACAAATTTTGACTAGATGTATCTATAACTTCCCAAAAATACTATGTTGTATGTTGAGTTGTAGGCAGAAAAATGACTTTTGCGCCATTCAATAATTTCATTTGCATTTTGTATGGCATTACTTGCAAGTACACATGTTGGAAAAAAATTTCACATATTACTTTCAAGGTTTAAGAATTTAATTTAGTTTAAATATATCTTCTTTTTTTTAAATATCTCTAGATTCCATATATATATGGTGAACTACTAGCAAGTTCATGTTGAGAAATTGCATGCTTCACACATTCTCCTGCTCCATCGTGCTCTCCTTTTCCATGTCCACTCATAAAAATTCTACAAAAAATTGGTGTTGTGTCTAGCATGTTGATGGCTTAACCAAACAAAAGCTTTTGTAGACTTAAATTGTCCTATGAAGTTACAAATAATTACACAAACAAAATTAGCTACAAAAAACTAGATATACACATGTACATGTATGTATATATACACATGTATAAATGTGTACACAACATATAATTGTATATAAGTAATTGAACAATTTAAGTATCAAAGTTAAAAGTAAATAAATTTAAAATAAAATAAAAAAATAATGTACTTACCAGCACATCCATCAGACCATATCCAGTGTTGTTTAGCATTTATGCCACGTCATCTCAGGTCTTCAAAAAATATTTTGAAACAATGAGCTACATAGTTTCTATAATGACCCATATCATCACTGATATAAAAGTGAACCTCTTTGATGATAATTCAATCATCTTTGCTACTTTGTATACCATCTACCTGAAACTCGACATGCCTATAGCAAACTTACACAAAGATTGCAACTTGCTCTGAATGATAATATTGACTTTGAATCTCAGTTTGAAGACTAAATGTATATTTCTCAAAGAAATCTACAATAGAGAGAATAAAACCTGGTGGAAAGCAATTCTTTGAATCACGAAATTGCTTAGCTTGCCATCTTGTACCATGACAATGTTGGATATGTGGATATATGATATTGTGAAATTTATTCATAAATTCATTGTAAGGTAATCCACTCTCTTTGAGTACAATTTTTTTGGCCTCGACTCCTAACTTCGTTAAGTATGTCTTATATTCAAATCTCTTCCAAATAAATTGCATTTCAATATTGTCAACTTGTAAAAGTTTATTCAAATCTCCACAATCATTACATATATTTTTTATACACTGAACATTGAATTCATCTGAATCTTCTTTTTCTTCACATACAAGAAACTTCACAAATTGTGTTGTGCTTCCAGGGATGGCTATATTTCAATCAATTATTGTCATAGCTTTTTTATATGATTGTAGGTGTAGATCAAATTCAACATGATTTCGACAACAAGTTTCATATACTTTATTTATACGTACAAATGATGGTCGTAGTGTCTCAAACATCCTTTTACAAATCTTCACATTTGAAAATTCTTGCTTGAATGCTTCAAAAAGTTCACTTTGTGTTGTATCTATAAAAAAAATTGGATGAGAAATTTTTGTACCATCTGCACCTATTATTTGTATAGTATCCCTTCTATTGGAAGAAACACGAGAGTGGTTGGTCCAATATTCAACCACTTGTTTCTTTTCATCTTCTTAAATTCTATCTTTTTAGGGAACACTACAAATATTTATCCAATTTCTATTTTTCCATCTATTTCATTTCTCTTTTCAATATACCTTTGAATAGTTCTCCTAGAAACATTTAGTAATTCAGAAATTGCTTGAACTTGTCTTCTATGTGATAATTTTTTACTAGAAATTATAGTCATCAATGCTCTGCGTGCAACACTTGGATCACTAGATTGACTCTTTTTTCAATACAATTCAATGCTTCTTGCAAGCTTTCAACAATTGTTTGTTTTAATGAACCTAATGACTTTTTCCTATTATCAACCCCTAACAACTCCAAAAGAGGGGTCATTTTTTTTCGTCTAAATAACTTTGCAACGAACTATGCTCTTCCAATTAGAGATTTTTCTTCAAAAAACTCATCCCATATTATTCTTTTAGAGTGTAATTGTACTGTGCTTTCAGATAACATATCTTCAGATGAAATATTATTGAAAAGAGAATCCTCATCCATCTCCATCAGATTTTCCATACCATAGAAAAAATTTCTATTACTAGGTTCAGTTTGTTCTTGTACCTATATGTCACCTTGGTCATCAATATTTTCCATGGGTTGTTCTTCAATAGATGTTCCTTCACCCACTTTTCTCTTCCTCTCTCTTGTTCGATCATAATTCCTCAATCTATTCCTTGGATTTTCCATCACAAATTGCACTCAAATTTGAACTCACTTGCATACAAATGTACACACATGCTTTCAATGAATGTAGTTAATATTGCATAAATAGAACACTAAATATTGTTCATTTGTTTTAAAGCCAATGATGGTTTATGGTGTGGATGGAAGGAATGTTGGAAACAACCTTATGACAAAGACTACTCATTGTGGAAACAATCATTTTGGAAGCAAGATGCAAACCCATCATTGTGGAAATTGTTGCTCGGAATATTCTCTTTTGTGAGAAAGCCTAATATCAGTGTTTCCAAGTCAATACATAGAAACCTTCCTTACAGTCATGGACATAGATTCATGTGAATTCAGCTATAGCTTGATCATTTGCAAATACAGTCTAGAGTAGACTTGACTCTTGTTCTAGAGGAAGATCATCTATGTGTCCAAAGGTTCAACAAGTGTCTCATTTTGGGAAATGGTAGTGTTTGGAGTTTGGATAGGATCAACTTCAAATGTTTGATCATGGATTGTATATTTAGGTTGATGAGAGGATCATTGTGGACTTCATGTTCAAGGGTATGATCTTGGTCAGAAATAGGTGTGTTTTGGACGACATGATTATCTAGAAGGACTTCTTCAATGGACTTAAGGATGGGGTCATGGGATAGAATACTTTGATCTTGACATGAAGGTGAAGATAGGATGTCATGCTTTGGACTTTCTTTTTGACATGTACCCCAAGGTGTAGGCAATGTGATGTGATTTTGGAGACCATGACCAAATTTATTTTCGTAACTAAATGTAGCTTGGGATGGAGTGAATATGAACGAATTAGTGGATGATGGACTAGGATAGGGGGTGGAGGCTTGGAATGGGTTGAGGGATGATGGACTAGGATATAATGTGGAAGCTTGGAAGGAACAAGTAGAAGGTTGGTTTCCCTTGTCAAGGTTAGGATAGGGATGACTAATAGACATTTGTTGTGGATAAATGGAAAGCGACTCTTGATATTGAGGGTAGGTGGATGGAGGACTAGAGCTTATGGATTGTTGGTGAGATGGGTAGATGGATGGTTGAGTCAAGAATATGGGTGATTGGGATGGAGAATTGATCCATTGTCTCTTGAATTCTATGGCTTGTTGGTAAATTGACCATTGCAGAGTAACTGGTATTCAATTTGACTACAAAGAATATGAAGGTGAATTGAAGACATGGTGGTGAGGTGAACTCTAGAAAATGAAAATGCAAAGGTAAATGACTTAAGCCTAAGGTATGCAACCTAAGCTATGTTTATTTTTTATTTTTGAAGATATAGGGATTCCTAATAAAGATACCATGATTAAGAGTCAAGGTGTGAATAAGATAATGTCACAATGATTGAAATCAGAAGTATGTCTATGACTCTAGGGTATGCAAGATGTGAGATAAAGGGATGGAATACTATGACCTAGGGATGGAGTAGTATTTTGGGCCCTCTTTACTTTATTTATGTTTATTTATGGCTTAATTGGTCCTATTTTATGTCCACAAGCCCTATGAATGACATATTTTTTTGGTTAATCCCGAAATTATTCAATGCATAAATGATAATTTAATGACTCCATTGGTCTGTCCCTGATTTTTGGGTCAGGCCTAAAATGCCACCTAGGGCATCTTTGTCCCCCAAGGCTCTTGGGACCCTAATTTTGGAATCTTTTGATTGGGCCCCTTTTTGGTGTTTGTGCCCCAAGTTTTAGATTCGAATCCAAGACGCCACCCAGGGCCTTTGTAGAACCTCCTTCTTGAGTCACTTTTGAAATTTAATTTCAAATTCTAGCTGGATTTAGCCTGCTTTATTCAATGAATTCATATGTTGTCTTGGTGTGATATAATTTCAGGATAGTGAGCATAGATAAGTATAAATACAAGGTTCCTTGATTCATTTCAAACCAAGTCTTTTGTGAGATATTTTATCATAGCATAATTGAGTTCACAAGAGCATTCAAGAGCAGATTCATCAAACATTTGAAGTCATTTTCAGATTCAAGCATCATATCAAAGTGTTTTCTTGCATCATGTGTGTTGTTGTGCTAACATTTGTGATGTAGGGTTTTGATTGAAGTAAGCAATTCAAACATTATCTATCAAGCACTCAAGATCCATATCCATTGTAGCCATTGCACAAGTTTCAGTGTGACTTTACAAGGGTTTGGGTGAGTTGTAGCATTGCATGTTGTTCATTTTACCATTTTATTATTTCTATTTCATTTCAAGGTTTAATTATTAAACAAGGGTTTGACCAAGTAAACCCATATTCACTAAATTTCCAAAACAACAAGTTTTTTCTCTCACTTTGCATATTTATGAATATAAATCTAGGTTCTAGACTTGAAGATCACTTGGAGTGTAAAGTTGCAAAGTTTCATCAAAAAAATTTCATCCTCACAAAAACTCACCTACAGGCCATATTCAGACATTTTAAAACTTGAGATCGGAAGGGAAGCTACTGCAAACCTTAGAGCTCAAGACCCTATTCATAGTTTTCAAAAATTTAGAATGGGACTAATACGCCATCTTGGGCATCTTAGTCCTCCTAGGCTCATTTTCTAGATATTTGCAAAGATCTGGTTCCCATATCTGAAGACTTTGTATTTTCCCAAAAAAATAGTAGCGGGACTAATATGCCATCTTGGATGTCTTAGTCCTCCACAACATATTTTGGCGGCTTCTTTGCATTTCTATAATCCTCACAGCATCTCCAGATTTCCTTGGTGCACACATACTACCTCCCTATTGCATAATTTCATCATTTACATCTCTAATTTAGCTTGCATTTTTTAGTTATAGGTCATTTTGCATATCACAACGTGTTTTCAAACATTTTCTTTTCCAAGCATTTGCTTGGTGGTGAACCCCTTAGAACTTAAAGAACCCCTTTCTAGGACCCTCCTAATTGAGAATTGGCTCACCTTGTGAGGTTTTTAGTCAATCCAACTGGGACTCCTAGAACATTAGTGAATTGTTGAGTGGAATGGTGTGATATCTTTCAAGGTGTCCATTTTCCCATTAACCATTTTGGTGAACCCGACACTTTTTTTCTGATTTGGAGTCTATTAGGTCCTTAGATCTAGATTAAATTCATTCTTTCATTGCATCTTGCATTAGTGAAAGTGCATCTAAGGTATCTTGCATCTTGCATTAGTGAAATTGCATTTAGGGTTTCCTATATTTGCATTAGTGAAAGTGCATATAGGTTGCATATTTACTTTCTTGTATCATTTCATTTCATTGAAAAAACTGAAAAGTGCATTTTTCTTCATCTTCATTGCATTATTATTGCATTCAAAATTGAAAAATTACATTCAAATATTGCATTCAATTGCTTGCTCCTAGTTACCTTTTCTTGCACTTATTTGCAGATTTTTATGTTTTTGAGCATCAGTATATTTTATGGGCAATCTGTAAACACTGTTGACATTCCAGAATTCACTAGTTTTTTGCAAAAAACCTCTACTAGGACTAAAATGCCCTTCCTGGTATCTTAGTCCCTCTCAGTACTTTTGTTTCAAAAGTCCCTCTCTACTGTTTGTTGTCTATTTCAGCCTCTAGAACTTCAGAATCTCATCAAGAGGACCAAGACGCCCTTCATGGCATCTTAGTCCCTATTGACTTTGATTCTTCGATTTTCAAATTCTAAAATTTCCTTTCTATGTTTATGTGGGTTGCTTTATGTTTTCTGTTTTAGTTTCTAGATTTGCAATTATTCAAATTTCTTTCATTTCAACTGTAATTGCAAGCATAGGATATTGCTTTCATTGCACTTTTGTGGTTTATCCCTTGTATGAGTTGTAGTACTTTGTGTCCTACTACTAATACTATGGTTAGATGAAGTGTGAGACTCATGGCATCCTGCGATAAGACTCATTGTGGATCTTGGGTTATCAAGCTCTTACTTCTAGTGTTGGCACTAGTTCACTAGGTATGGACCATACCCTTGACACCTCTTCTTCTATACCTACCTTACCTACATGTACTGTGTCGAGTGTCCAAACAATGATTGATCATATTCCTCAAGAAAACATAATGAAAATGCATGAAGACTTATCTCATTTACAAGATAGTGTAAGTACTGAAAACATTTCAAACATTGTTATACTTGCCATAGAGAACCTTCACCGCATGATGGAAAGTGATGATGGATTAGAATTTGTGTGTAACATAGCTCAAATATTTGGAAAACATCTTTCTCCCACAACTAATGGTGTTCAAGCCTCAAACAATATGCAAAGAAAAGGAGGAAATCAAACTCCTCCCTCTTCAACCATAACCTCAAATCCCACCTATACCATCCCTCAAGTGACCACAACAATGCAACCATCTAGTAGCATCCTTCCTACCTTGAACATTTCCACTAGTGTTCCTTATACCTATGTGGCACCTAATATTATATCTCCTCTCATAAGCAACTCATTCATTAGTCCTTCCAACACATACATACCACCATACCTATTCATCTCCATCACATAATACAAGAAATGACCCTATCATTAACCACCTCTTACAAAGACTTTCATCCATCCAACGTCAAGTTTCCACCATAAATCAAAATCAAAATGGTCCACCTTCATACTATTTCAAGAGAAATCCATTGTCCTTGGAGATATTGAGAACTCCAGTGCCACAAGGTATAGAGACCCCTAGATTTGAGAAATATGGAGGAAAGGGAAATCATGCTAATCATGTTAATGCCTTTACTACTTTGTGTAGCGACTTTATCCTTGAAGACGAATTGTTGGCTAAACTTTTTCCCCGATCCTTGAAAGACATTGCTTTGGATTGGTTTTTTGCATTACCAAATAACTCAATTTGTTCATTTAATGCACTTGTTGAGGCCTTTATTGACCATTCCAAGAGCACATGGTCCCTAAAATGACCTTGGCTGATTTGATGAGATGCAAGCAAAATGAGGGTGAAAAATTCACTGACTTTATTTCACGCTACCAATCGCTTTATTCCCAAATTAGTGTGAAAATTCCCAATTCCTACCTTCAAAAGATGTTCGTAGAAAGATAAGGGATAAGCTTACCATGATGAAGTTTCCTTCCTTTATGCATTTATGCACTACCCTTTGAGACTATCAAAATTCCCTAACCATTAGTGAACCAAAAACCACCCATACCCATCCCAAAAAGACTGAAGCCTCAAACCAAAAGACTTACCAACCTTTCAGGAGACAAAATAAAAGTTTCCTTCAACTAAATTCCACCTCTCAACCTACCCAACCAGTTGATATCCAAGTAGCGGCTATAAAGAAGAGTAATCCTTATATCTTTGGGGATCCACAAAGACATTTTACTCCCTTACCCAACACACTTCACAACATTACAACCCAACTCTTGAATAAAAACATGCTTACCTTACCTCTCGTTCGACCCCTTGACCCTAGCAAACCATTACCTCTGAACTTTAGACACAATTCCTATTGTGCTTATCACCAACAAAAAGGACGTGATACAAAACATTGCAAGCGTCTTAAACATCTTGTGCAAGACCTCATTAATTCCAATCATATCCAAATTGGAGGTGTAAATGATAAAGGTAATAAGTATGTGGCTCTTCGCAACCAAAACTTTCAAATCTTTACCAATCCCATGCCCAACCATAATATTTCATTTGTTAAGGCTAGTGAAACTAAGCCCAATGTGATGAATGTTGACACGAATGATGAAAATTTG
>VDFB02207598.1:0-24567 GCA_007258455.2 Sequoia sempervirens | reverse complement strand
CAAGGCAGCGCTGAACTCTTTTCAAAAAATGCCTCAAAGAATGAGAGGCTTCATGGTGATGGAAATTCCATGACAATCAGTTATTTTGATTGTCATAGCATTCCATCAAAACATGAGACCTCATTTCTTTGGAGGCATTTTTTCAAAGAGTTCACTACCTTGTCTATGTGATATTGCTTTACTATTATGCTTTTGATAGATTCTTTCCCGCATGCATAGCTTGTATCGTAGCACTTCTTTTAGGCTTTCAGCCATAGCAACAAGGCAACACTTGAACTATTTGACAAATGATTTGCATGTGACATGTATCAAAAATGTGGTAGACAAGGCGCTGAACTGCTTGAAAAATGCCTCAAAGAAATGTGGTCTCATAGAATGCCATGACAAGCAAATGTAATTGGCAACCTACCCTTAAGCTATTAGTTATGTAACGTTAAGTAATTGCATAAGTTCCCAGTTGACTTTGTAAAAACTATATTGTAATTGAAATTTTGTCATCTATTAGCATCTAGTTATTAGTTATACAATGTGAATCAATGCTTTGAGTTTGAAAGATGTGCAATGCAATGTAATCAACGCTATGAATATAAACTACAAAATTATAAATTAAAGTTCAAAACATAAAAATGTCAAGTGTTTACAATCAACCATTATTAATCATTGATCAAACTGAACAGTGTGAACATTTTTCTGTGTGGAAGGCAAACAAGAAAACAATGGTTCAAAAATGAGGAATTTGTCTTCTGCACCAAATGAGAAATATTCACAATATGTGCTAGGAAGGAATAAGTCCATAAGATCGAGTATGCAAGAACTGAGAATTGCAAATTGGCTTACGTTTGACTTCCACACATAAATTTTCACACTTTCTCGATGTTCCAACATAAGTCAAAAGTATATGTATGTGAAAGCTGTAAAAGTATACACTGAATACATGTAACTCATATCTATTGAACCATGAATTTATAATGCAAATATGGACACCATCAATAAAAAATTCTGTATTAATCAAATAGCCATGTAACGCATGTACATCAATATATGTCAATATAAGTATAAAATATATACAAAGCCATATATTTACGAGAATGCCATATAGGCATACAATGTCAAAACATATCGAATACAAAATATGTACAAAATTGCCATGTAGGCATACAACAAAGGGCTCTACATTCAAAATTCATTTCTCTCCATGCTCCGGTTCAAATACAATTTTCTTTCCCTTTCCTGTGCGACCCGATGGCGATAAATCTATCACTCGTTTCTGTTGAGGGGTGCTCCTGCTGCTCCTCCTACGATTTAGCTCCTGGTCAAGTTTCAACTATTACAATAAGAAGTAAAGACATTAATATATAGAAATTACATTATAAAAATTGATATATTTGACAAAATAATCACTTACGGCCATCTCGCGATCACTCTTCTCGATGGAAATATTTGCATGCCGATGCTAAGGCATGCTCAAGCCCTATATAAACCATCCAAATAGGAATTAAACTACTAATCAATAATGGTTTGATTTTTCACTAGAACTAGTTCATCTATAACAACGAATGTAAATTGAAATTTAGTAATTTGCCTCATACCTCCCCTATCAGAGCCATCGAGGATTGTATTGTAGTAGAAACACTGATATCCATTGCCCTTGTTACGTTTGGTGGTGTTTCTCTCACCAACATCTGAAAATAAAACAACAAATTATTCAATCACAAAATAGTTATCAAATTTGAAGTAATGCTTTGAGTTTGAATGATGTGTAATGCAATGTAACCAACAATATGATTATCAATTTTTTAAAAAGCAATAACCTGGAACAATCACATTGAAAAACAAAAGACCCTTTAGGAAAAATTTGAAGTGAAAAAGCATCAAAACACAATGTAAAATATGACAACCAATATGAGAAGAAGAGATGATCTAGTCAAAGGAGCTTTGATAGTAGCCAACTGAGTTAAGTATGACAAATCCAAGTATCATTGTTGCAAGGAATGGAGTAAGAGCTAAATAAAGATATAGCAACAATAAAAAATGATGGAGCTAACTTGTCAAGGCCTATTCTTCAAAACCCTTATTAAACGCTTGCCATAGTTTAAGATATGCAATAAATGTTTGACAATGGAATTAACCTTTTGAGGATGACAATGATTAAATTGAGGTCTCCTTTTACCATGAAAAGACTGAATATTCTTTCTTTGGCCTATCATTATGATTTTTAAGATTCCTCAATTGAGTTCAATATAATAGTCCAGTGTTTATACCAAAGATGATAGAGAAAATAATCATGAAAAGGAGAATATGATGGTGATCAATGACAAGGCAGCGGCACATTTGATAGTCGAAAGAGTAGAGGAATGCATAGTGAACATCATGGTACAACTTATGATATAAATTAAGCCACATGGTTGATGTGTTTTGAATCCTTGCATCTAAAGGAAATGGATAGTGAACATCATGTGTTACCTTGTTACTACATGAAGGAGGAGGCTCCATCTCTCCATTTGGTGTGTAAACAAATTGGAAGTTTGCTAACTATCAAGGGAAGGCTTAAAACCCTAGTTTTTGCTCCATTTCATGTTTGAGCTTTTGTACCTGACAAAGGGAAGGCAGAGACTCCGGCAATTCGAAAGTGCTGTCCATGAACCAAGAACCTTGGAAAGTGAGTGGGAATCTCTTTTGAGATTTGTGAGTTCTAACCCGGCTTGGTAGGTGAAGGAGACCTAATAGCTCAAGGGGGCTACTAGCCTTTCAAACCCTAGCTAAAAGGATCAGGAGAGAGCGAGCAAAGCTAAAGCCCGGAGGTTGCCCAAACACCTTTGGAGGACAGTTTGAAGCCTTTTAAGACTTATCACTACCCCCTCTAAGAGTTGGGATGGAGTGTTGAGGAAGATTGGTCTTAGTACAGTGCCACAAGGAAGAGTTGTGGCAATGAACCAAGGTGGACTTGGTTGTTGAAGGAGTTTGTGGTAGAAGAGGGGTTGGTCAGAAAAACCAGGGCTCCTAGTCAAGAGCAGGGACCTATAGGTTAGAATGGTGAAGCAAAGCACTAAGGAGGTCTTACAAGGAAAAGGGTTTGTAGAGTGAATCAAGATTGATTCCTCCAACCCTCTCCCTATCGATTGGTGCATCGTGAGCAAGCAAAGATTTGGGATTGATCTTGTATGTCGAGAAAGAGTCTAGTGGTTCTAGCATCATGGTGACAAATGCTGAGTTGGCCAAGAGGGTTGAAGAAATAGACGAAGACAATAGGGCATTGAGAGAAAAGTTAGACCAACTTGAGCAAGCACTGAATGTTATGCGGTTTGATGGAAGAATAGCAAAAGAAGAAGAGGCTGCAAAGGAGGATAGAATCCCTGAACCTGACCCTATATTAAAGGAGGATCCCTTCTTGAAAGCATTGAAGGCTTTGAGTGGAAAAACACTTGAAGGAGTACCATTGTTTAGTGGAAAGATGAGGTCGATTTAGTTATGGATTGGATAGAGGGAATGGAAAACCATTTTGGAGTGTGATGGAGTCACCTAAGCACAAAAAGGTAAAGGTGGCTAAATCAAGATCAAGAGTTCCCACCCAATCCCAGGAAATTCATTTAGATAGAGAGGCAGAAGGAAGGCAAGCAACCTATCTCTACTTGAAGGGAATGGCTGCTAAGGTGAAAGAAGCATACCCCACCAAGACTTATGAAATTCAGCTTGCATAAGAGGAGACAGAGTTTGAGGCAAAGAGATCGAGATGAGTTCCTATACTGAGGAGTTTCAAAGACTTTCCATGAGGTCCAATGTCACAGAGGATGAAAGTATCAAGGTGGAAAGGTATCTCAATGGTTTGAAGTGGAACATTCAAGAGGAGATGGTTCTCTTAAGCCCCAAAACAGTGCACCAATGTTATCAATTGGCATTAAAGATTGAAGAGAGGAGTAAGAGGAAGCAAGATCATACTTCTAAGGGAAAAGGAAAAGGAAGAGATCAAAGAGGACAGCATGGTGGCTACCAAGGTAGAGGCAATGACCAAATAAACCAAGGAGAGTCAAAACTCATAGAGCATGGAGGTGAAACATCTACAAGAGGTGGATATAACCGGGGTAGAGGACCTCAAGGAGGTTCAAATAGAGGAAGAGGAGTAGGCAGGCAGGAGCCTTTCCTTGTATGTACCTACTCTAGGCCTTTCCTTCTAAGACCTCCTTGGTGCTTTGCTTCACCAATCTAACCTATAGGTCCCTACTCATGACTGGGTGCCCCTGGTTTGTCTGACCAACCCCTCTTCTATCATTCATCAAGATCATGCATTGACCTTCTTGCCCCTCCTAAATTTTGGACCACATCCATTACCTCCAAATAAAACTGGACATCCTTGGTCTTCATGGTTCCCACGCCGTGATATGGTTATGCAAATGAAAATGAAGAAAAGTAATCATCTCCTTATCCATTGGCTAGAAGAATGCATGCTTAATGTTTTGATACATGATATCAACTCTCTCTTCTGCTCTCATGGTTGAATATCAAAATCCAGTATGGTGGGCCTCCAGAGTTCTAGTCATCTTTCTTCCTCTTCTACCAAATGTTGTCCTGATCCACATGTCTGCTAGCCTAATTGGCTTTGTTTTTGAAAGTTGAAGTTTCTCTTGAGTCACTAGTGTAGCTCTCTCTACCTTTCCAAACTCTTTCATTGCTACAGATTGTCTTTGGGATTTAGTCATTTGTACCACATGGTTGATGTGCTTTGAATCCTTCCATCTAAGGGGTTTAAAACCTTAGGGGCCTTAGATGAGAAAAATAAGTAATGTTTTTCTTTTCTTTTTATGTGAGGACGTAGTAGTGAGATAAAAGAGGACTATATAGAAAAATGAAAAAAGAAGACATAAAAATTCATGGACCATACTATATCACCTACATTCTAGCTAACAAGGACATTAATGTAGTAGATTTAGGTATGATAGGGGTATTGCAAGGTATATTTGAGGAATATATAAGAATGAAGAAGAATTTAATGGATCAAATTAGTGTCAAATGTTTTCCTAAAAGATCACCCACACCCTATTAGGGAATTTAATCATTTCTAAGCATTTTCCATGTCCTATGGGAAAGTTTGAGGAGGCTCCAATAGTTGAGAGTTTAATGAGTAATTATAACTTCTTTCCATGCAATCATGATTAGTTAGAGAACATATAGGGAAACTTGATGAGCTATGCAACAAATGAAGATAATATAGGTATTTTGACCTAGTCTTAAGCATCTCCAAGCATCTAGGAGATATTGAAGGAGTCTTGGTGATAGACAAGGTCGAGGATAGAAATTTTATTTTTGGTTACATTGACATCATGTAGGACATCCATCGTCTTATTCTTGCTTATGTTGACATCACAAAAAAATATATATGATGGAGTAGAATGTAGCTCTACCTTTGTCAGTTCCATGTTAAATTTTTATTATATATAGCTTGCTAGTGTAGGAATTCTAAGACAAACAATCATGGTAGGACCATTCTTAAAAGATTTCAAATAATAACCTAATGAACCCATATACTCTTATGACTATATATACACAAATCTAGATTAAACTTAGAATTCATTAACTTTAAGTTCTCTTTATTCTATACTACCTCAATGAAAGTTTGATCAAATCTACTCGCACTCAGAGGTGTTTCCTTGAAACCTCCAACAACACCCTATTCAACATCCAAAATCACATATTAAAATACCATTCGTAAAACAATGCTATTAACATATGTAATAAATTTATAATTGTTTACTAACTTTACATACCCCCACCGATAGGTGTACCAAAAATAAGTAGATTGATGATGTACCTGTATTCCTTAACTTGGACCTACAATTTTATTAAAATAATAAAACTAAATTAGTTAATCTTGCATTTGACAATTAAAATTTAATAAACTAAATTCAATGAACATGTTCAATTTTACCTGACTGTCAATACCATATGCATCATGCAGAATGTCAACCGCCCTCTCCATCCCCATAGATGCATATGGATCAGGCTGTGTAGAAGCATATGGATCCTGCGTAGCACCCTCCTGAGGGTCGGTAGGGTCATACGAAAAAGTGGCTCCGCAAGATTGACACACATGGCCTCGAAGGCCACCACCTGAAGACTCCCCTGGATTGCGCTGTACAATGGGGCTAGTGTTGTGGATGACACTCCGAGTCAAGGATGCGATCGCCTGCAAAGTCTCTACATCATCACTCTCCTTTACAACTACCGGCATCGCAATCTCTCACGAGGCGGCCTAGCGAGAGGTTGTCTCCCCTGTCGTGTAGGATACAGTTGTGCACCGGGCCTATCCTGTGCTGACCCCCCACCTCTCCCCTGAAACTCCCTCATATCAAAATAATTCAAGATTTGGTTCAATACAAACTCACAATATAATTTCCTAAGAAAATATTGGGGGACTTCACAGTTATTGCACGGTGGGAATCAAAGACCATATACCATCTGTCATAAAAACGGTTCCTAATCTCTTGGTGGTGGCACCAATGGATAGGAAACCTCTTTGCATTGAGGGTGAGATTTTGATTTGTTCTAGGGTCAGTGAATAGAGAGCACAAATCACCTTTAGTAATCTTTAAATCTTTAACTTGTTTATATGATAATTTGTCTGCATAATATGCCCTCGATGTTTGCCTCCTATTTTGCCATCCATATATTTGTTGGGTAATTGCATCCACATTTTTTAACAAATCCTTCAATGAATCTGCTAGATGTATCCTTTCTATGGTTGAATAATTTTGATCACTCAACCTACTAATAAGATCATCAACTTCTTTTTTATTGTTTTCAATTTCACTCCTCAAATTTTCTTGAGTGCCAGGAGGGTATTGAGAGAATGGCAGGGGAGGTTGATTTTGTGGTTGAGGTTGATTTGGTTGAGGATTTTCCTCCTCTTGTTGAGGATTTCCTACAAATTAAAAAAAAACATTCATTTCTAAACTAAAACAAACAAAATCAATTTAAAACTAACAATTACCAAACAATACTTACCTCTTGCATCTCTTCATCGTCGTGGCGCCATATTTGTGAAGAAATCCAATTGCTCTTGATGAATTTTGACCTCTCCAAAAATGCGAGCGCGTATAACAGGGTTTTTGGCTACGGGCGGAGCTAAACACAGCAAAAAGGAAATGAGAAATGATTTTGAGTTTGCTTTTTTTTTTGCTTTTAAAAGCCCAAAATGCGTTCACGTTATAACGTGAACGCGTTTTGGGCTTTTTTTTCATTTTTGGCCACAAAAGTGCGACCATCTTGGTGCACTTACCCACCTATCTTAGTTTGATTAGCAACTGTATCTTCAGTTCACCAGGGGTTTTAATCTTCATCCTAGGTCATAGTATTCCATCCCTTTGTCTCACATCTTGCATACCCTAGAGTCATAGACATACTTCTGATTTCAATCATTGTGACATTATCGTATTCACACCTTGACTCTTAATCATGGTATCTTTATTAGGAATCCCTATATCTTCAAAAAAAAAAAAACATAGCTTAGGTTGCATACCTTAGGCTTAAGTCATTTACCTTTGCATTTTCATTTTCTAGAGTTCACCTCACCACCATGTCTTCAATTCACCTTCATATTCTTTGTAGTCAAATTGAATACCAGTTACTCTGCAATGGTCAATTTACCAACAAGCCATAGAATTCAAGAGACAATGGATCAATTCTCCATCCCAATCACCCATAGTCTTGACTCAACCATCCATCTACCCATCTCACCAACAATCCATAAGCTCTAGTCCTCCATCCACCTACCCTCAATATCAAGAGTCCCTTTTCATTTATCCACAACAAATGTCTATTAGTCATCCCTATCCTAACCTTGACAAGGGAAACCAACCTTCTACTTGTTCCTTCCAAGCTTCCACATCATATCCTAGTCCATCATCCCTCAACCCATTCCAAGCCTCCACCCCCTATCCTAGTCCATCATCCACTAATTCGTTCATATTCATTCCATCCCAAGCTACATTTAGTTATGAAAATAAATTTGGTCATGGTCTCCAAAATCACATCACATTGCCTACACCTTGGGGTACATGTCAAAAAGAAAGTCCAAAGCATGACATCCTATCTTCACCTTCATGTCAAGATCAAAGTATTCTATCCCATGACCCCATCCTTAAGTCCATTGAAGAAGTCCTTCTAGATAATCATGTCGTCCAAAACACACCTATTTCTGACCAAGATCATACCCTTGAACATGAAGTCCACAATGATCCTCTCATCGACCTAAATATACCATCTATGATCAAACATTTGAAGTTGATCCTATCCAAACTCCAAACACCGCCATTTCCCAAAATGAGACACTTGTCAAAACTTTGGACACATAGATGATCTTCCTCTAGAACAAGAGTCAAGTCTACTCTAGACTGTATTTGCAAATGATCAGGCTATAGCCGAATTCACATGAATCTATGTCCATGACTGTAAGGAAGGTTTCTACATCAACTTGGAAGCATCAATATCTTTTGAAGAACCATCAGAATCCAATATTTCACAAAATCATACCAAAGATATCAATCATAAAGCTATCCCACATATCAATGGATCCAAAATATCCTATCAACTAGGATCATTTGCTTTTATCAAATCAGGCTTTCTCACAAAAGAGAATATTTTGAGCAACAGTTTCCACAATGATTGGTTTGCATCTTGCTTCCAAAATGATAGTTTCCACAATGAGTAGTCCTTCTCATTAGGTTGTTTCCAACATTCCTTCCATCCACACCATAAACCATCATTGGCTTTAAAACAAATGAACAATATTTAGTGTTCTATTTATGCAATATTAACTACATAACATTGAAAGCACGTGTGTACATTTGTATGCAGGTGAATTCAAATTTGAGTGCAATTTGTGATAGAAAATCCAAGGAATAGATCAAGGAAGTATGATCGAACAAGAGAGATCCTAGAGAAAAGTGGGTGAAGGAACATCTACTGAAGAACAACCCATGGAAAATATTGATGACCAAGGTGACGTACAGGTACAAGAACAAAATAAACCTAGTAATAGAAATTTTTTTCTATGGTACATGGAAAATTTGATGGATATGGATGAGGATTCTCTTTTCAATAATATTTCATCTAAAGATTTATTATCTGAAAGAATAGTAAAATTACACTTTAAAAGAATATGGGATGATTTTTTTAAAGAAATTTAATCTCTAATTGGAAGAGCACAGTTAGTTGCAAATTTATTTAGACGAAAAGAAATGACCCCTACTTTGGAGTTGTTAGGGGTTGATAATGGGAAAAAATCATCAAGTTCATTAAAACAAACAATTGTTGAAAACTTGCAAGAAGCATTGAATTGTATTGAAAACAAGAATCGATCTAGTGATCCAAGTGTTGCACGTAGAGCATTGATGACTGTAATTTATAGTAAGAAATTATCACATAGAAGACAAGTTCAAGAAATTTATGAATTACTAAATGTTTCTAGGAGAACTATTCAAAGGTATATTGAAAAGAGAAATGAAATAGATGAACAAAATGAGAAAAAATGGATAAATATTTGTAGGGTTCCCCGAAAAGATAGAATTTCAGAAGATGTAAAGAAATAGGTGGTTAAATATTCCAGACCAACCACTCTCGTATTTCTTCCAATAGAAGGGATACTATACAAATGATAGGTGAAGATGGTAGAAATATTTCTCATCCAAAACATTTTATAGATACAACACAAAGTGAACTTTTTGAAGCATTCAAGCAAGAATTTTCAAATGTGAAGATTTGTCAAATGATGTTTGAGACACTACGACCATCATTTGTACGTATAAATAAAGTACGTGAAACTTTTTGTCGAAATCATGTTGAATTTGATCTACACCTACAATCATATAAAAAAGCTATGACAGTAATTGATTGAAATATAGTCATCCCTGGAAGCACAACACAATTTGTGAAGTCTCTTGTATGTGAAAAATCAGAAGATTCAGATGAAACATATTCCCCTTTTCAAATTCCTTTTATATAGCTAGAGTGGATTCTCGTGAATGTGCAATGAATGTAATGGAGAATTTTTTTGATGAAAAGATGAATTCACAAGAATCCCCTCTAGCTATAAAAAGGAATTTGATAAGGGGAATTTGATTGATTCAATTTTTTTCTTCAAATGTTAAGGCATATCATGTTTAAAGAAGGAAACATCATTGACTAGAAACATGTACAACTATAATCCTTTAGAATATTGAAGGTTTTCCCAAAATTTCCCTTTCATGGGATATATTTGTAGTAATTTTTTTATTGTATTTTAGGGAAAAATGCTTAAATACAACCATACAACCATATAATTTAATATGTATAAAATTTAATTCAACTATAGAACTTGTTTGGAAAATCATGCACTCTTACTATTTAGGCTGACTTTGTTAACAATTCATGGACAATAGAACCCACCACCACCCACATATGGGATTAGGGGACACAATAATGTAGGTAAGTAGTTTGATGAACAACAAAAAAATATATTAAATTTTGGGAATGAAAACAAGATGATTTGTGGGGAGCTAGGGGTGGCTATTTAAATAACTTAAGCAATCTAAAACAAAGTAAAATTTACAAATTCATTGCAATATGTTGAATTTGCAATGGAAATCATCTCCCATTTAGCTATTTAGGAGCTTTTAACATTTTTTCCTTAAAAATGACACCTTTTTTTAATTTTTATGCACCAAATGAAGTAGGTTGTCTGATTTAAAAAAAAGAGTGATGGTCCCTCCATGTCCCCATTGAACCTAAGATAAATTGAACCTTGTGGTCCAACAACTTCCCCATTGTATTTTCAATGCTACCAACCTTTAGTATCTAGTAGAGATTAGAGTCCAATTAATTGAATAGCATAAGTGTGCTTTTTAGTGGATTAGATTCATGTATTATATGATGAATATGCATTGTGTGAAACCCAAAACTAGAGGATCAAACTATACAAAATTCAGAGACTATGACAGTTCCAAAGCATTTTCTAGACAGATGAGTGAAATTTAGCAAGCTACATCAAATCTATTCTTCACAATTATTCCTAGAACTAAGGTCACTCTTCTTTTGTTTTTGATTAAAAATAAAGGAAAGGGCTATGATCCCGAACAAAACAACAACAAAAACAATAAAGTAGGCCACCTGGCCACTAGTTCAAACCATAATTAAACCTACAGGCCAACCAAAAAAACAACAAAAAATAAGAAACAATCTAAAACATGAAACAATAGGGCACATAGGCCAACGAGAGAAAGGCACGCATGCCCCCAAAACAAAGAAATGTAACAAAAAACCAAACTATTATTTTTGATAGTTAATTAGGTCTTATTCCTTTTTTAATAGTTCTAGATCATTTCTCTAGGGGTCCACCTCATCACCAACATTTCATCATCTTGGTTTGCATTCATTCTACATTTCATTTTTCTTACCTTTGACATTCCAGACACTGTACTAGAAATTTCTCTATTCATGATTCCATAAGTGATGGAACTCATACTATTGAAGGCACTATCTAATCTGTTGACTTTTTCCTAGAGAGAATCAATCTAGTTTTTATATTGTTGGAGGGTCACTCTACTTTTGTTATTAATATCTTAATATAATATTTATTATTCAATTATCAATTCTTGTATTTTTAATTTAGTCTAAGTTAATTCCTTTCTAATTATATGAATTTATTTAATTAATTTAGACTAACATTAGGAAAAGATTATCATCCTTTATAATATATTAATTATTAAAAAATACAACATTAAATAATTAGCTCTCTTCATCACCATTCCTCCCCTACAAAGTTGCTCTCTCTTAAGTAAGATGTATGCCATGTGCACATGGTGAATTCAAAAATTGATTATGGTTGTCTAGAAATTTATGATAGGGAAAGTGTGCCATTACAATCTTGGGTACTGTAATGTTGATTGGGTGGGTGATGTTGATAGGAGAAGAGATTTGAGATTGGAAATGAATGAGTCAGCTGGGAAGCAAGAGGTAACTGACAGTTACTTTGTGTTCACAAAGATTGAATATAAGTACCAACACAAGCAATAAAGGAAGTGGTTTGGCTTAAGAAGTTCCTTAAAGATTTAGGATATGAACCATTGCTGCCTACTATCAAGAATTATGATAATAATTTAAGTTCCATGTGAGAATGAAACAAATAGAAATCTAACACCACTTTATTTGCAAGAAAACTGAAGATGGTGAAGTGGAGCTGAAGTTTTGTGGCATTGAAAGCATATTTGCTGACATTTCCAGCCAAATGTCTCCCAATCTCAAACATAAATTGTAGATTGAGAAGACTAAAATTGTAAAAAATTAATAATGATAGATGATGGCTAAAATGGGAGTGTTCAGAAAAAATTGTTACCATCACTGATACTCTAAATTATGTAGATTCAATTAATACCTACTAAATTAGTGGAAAATAGTCCAATCTCGTTTTGTCAATAAACCCCCTAATTTGTGGCCTGATTAGAGTCTAGTCATTTTAATAAAATCAGAGCTTCATCTGTATTTGTTTTATTTGCCTGCATTTTTTCTGTCACATGTTTCCTATGCACATGTCTAGGCTAATATTTTGAATAAAAGGAAATAGGCCAGCATTCCTTCGTAAAAATCTGGAGATCCCTCAAAATAAGTGTGGCATCCATTACTGATTTTATGGAACCTAAATCGAATATCAATCAATAATTACAATTCAACTTTTCATAGCTAGCATCAAATCAAATCTCAGCAAGGAAATGAAGTGCAACTTTTTCAATTTGAGAACACAAACTTTTGGGATACTTATTGAAAGATAATTCTAGTGTAAATTTTCTAATTCCGCTCTAAGATCCAAATTTATACTCTGATTCCAAATCTAATTTCTCAAGTTTTAATTGCACAAGCCCGCACACCACCATTTATTTGGAATCCATCCCTGTGCACATCCAAAGAGATATCTACATTGGGAGAACCTTCGCACATATTTTCTTATGATAATGGAATAATTAATCCATCAAGAGAAGAAAATATATTAAATAAGGTCTTAACTAATATGCAAATTATAAGAAATCGATAGCATTTACATTATGAAAAGTTGTGATCAATTAGAAGGAAGAGACATGATGTTTTGGAAGGACATCACTCTTCCAAAGGATGTCCTTATACATAAATAAATGAGATAGAAATAGGAAAGAAAAGGGAGATCAATTGATTCAATTAGGGGAGAGAGATGGAGAAATACACCTGCATTTAATTAAACCTGGAAACTACAACAAAGGGAATGCATATATTGGAATAAGTATCATTGGCAAGAATATAATTAGGGAAGTAAATATAATTATTAATATTATATAAATATATACACATATAAATACATATATGTATATATATCCATGCAAGAATGATTATTAGGAATACTTATATATATTTGTATGAAATATATATGTATATATATGTATTACATGATTATGGAATAATGATGCTTACAATAATTATTGAACCTTATAAGTTGTTATGTTTTCCTTAATATGAATATGAGTAATAGATTCTTATGTGCTTGATTTTCACTAATTATATCCTCTGAATATGTCATAAGCCAATTTTTATTGCACTTCAATTATAATATGATAAATTGAATTATTGAGGAAATTCAGTATGTTAAATGAAGATTTTGAAAGAAGTCGATCGTCTTTTGACTATGTGATCTTTGAAATATCTTATACTTTATCATGATTTAACGTCATTGATGAACTGTGTAAGTGCAAGTGTGTGCAAATGTAGGAAAATAGGTTGAAGGATGAAAACGCGGTTGAAGTAGGATCATGTAGCTAGATTGAATGGTAAGATTAATGGAATCTAGATGCACACACCACAAAACAACATGATAGATTGCATTTAAACCTTCATATAGAAAATTATATTGATTTGATTCGAAAAGATTCAATGTTTTTAAAAAACAGCCTTGTGGAATGCTAAACATGCGATTTCTTATTCAATTTCCTATCTTCATTTTGTATATTCAAATTTGAAAGAAAGTGATAGCATGGTTAAACACATATATGTATGTATTTAAAAAAACATGCTTAAAGGATAAGAAAACCATTTCATTTAAACATTATTGTTAAAATAAAATAAAAGTCCATCCTTATTTAAATAGTATCAATATATCTACACTTAAACATATATATATACACACACACACACACAATGAATTTTGCAAAGAACCTCTACTCTAGCACATTTGCATTGAAGGTGGAATTTCTCCTATGATGGAGAGGCTCATGGGTCACAACCCTAATCTATTGACTTAGTTTGTTAATTCGTGGAAGAATCAACATGTTACCATTGATGGCATATCCTTCACAGTGGAGGACGAAGATATCACACAGGCTACAGGTCTCTAGTGCACTGGAATGAAGCTTCCTAAACATTCAAAGTCCCAAGACACTGACAATATGAATAAAGTTTTTGTGGGAGAGGAGGCATCCGTGTCGTGGAACTAGGTATGCCTTGCTTTGATAAATTATATTATGTTGGAAGGAAGGTACAATAATTTTTACTACTACCATTTTCCCTTGTTAAATCATCTCAAGCATAAAGTTCTTATGAGCTTTCCCTTCTACCTGTTTATGGACCATGAAAATTTGATTGAAAAATGTATTGATTTGGCTGCTACTAACCCCAATGAACCTATTCCCCTACCTGTCCATTAGGCTCTTATTCTAAGACTACCATTTCCACCTGGCTTTGTGCCCTCCGAAACCTATATCAGTTGTTTGTATTGAGGAAATTTAGCCCTCCTCTGTGCCCAACTTGTCCACGGCTAAATCTAAAGGCCCTGTCAGAAAGAACCTCTTGACCCCTATCGAGAAACCCAAACCTGTTGTAAAAAAGCATAAGGGTGTAGATGTGGTTGCCTAGACTAGTGCGGTTGTTCGCTTATTTGACCTAAAATCTACCCCTGCTAAGACCCCTGGTAAGCTTGGTATGAAAAAAATAGGTAAGTAGGAGAAGGTGCCTCCTAATAAAGGAAAGAATGTTGTGAGCAAGGATTCCTTCGGTGATACAGTGGTTGTAGAGACCCTGGTTATTGGTTGTGTTGCCATCATTAGGCGCTTTGGTAGGCTAGCTAAAAATAAGAAAAAGGTGCAGATTAGGGATTTGGATACTAAAGAGGAGCTGTCTGACAGCAAAGGAAACAATGTGGAAGAGGTGTCGGTGGATGAGGATGAGGATAAAACTAGAGGTCCCTCCTCTATGCCTGATAGTGGTTTACCTCAGAAGGAGGGTTTGGCCTCCCATTCGTCGGAGCCACTGGAGATTGAGTAGAATGATCCTGTCTACACTATGGGCAGTGAGGAGGAGATTGGTATGCTAAAAAATAGACTAGACATCCTGGAAAAAAAGCTCCTTGGATTGACCCACTTCATGGTCAAGATGATTCATGAGTGTCACTAGTAACATGTCAGCTACCATGAAGGATGAAATTGGGATAAAGAAGACCGAGGACCACTAGGACTGGGTATGTGATGATATGGTCTAGTTGTTGTCAAAGAATTGGGAAAAGGCCAACTAGTATGTTTTTGGTTTGTTGTTTGTCCATGTGTTCTATCAGTCTATGTCAGGGTTTAGTTAGGTGTTTTTCTGGTGTGGTGTTTTAGATAATGTTTTTTTGATCTGGACTTTTTGGCCCTTATGGCTCTCTGTGTAGGGTATTGCATCCTATAAATGCTACTTATATTATCAAAAACATATATATACAAATATATATATATACACATGCACACACATATGTATATATGTATACACACACACATATATATAAGTTCTAATGTACAAATGTGTACATATATATATATTCATTAAAAAAATGAATATGGGAATCTAATTTAATAGATATCACTACTGATTTCAAGCAAAAATATTTTAAAAAAGACAATATGGGAAGAGAGTGGCCTACCAACTTAATGAAGGAAACATATTCAAAATACATAAGTGGGCAGCCAGTTAATGGAAATAATGACTTGAAATGACCCCTTTAGTGGAGCACATAGGAAAAATAAGGCAAGTTACCATTTTGGTAAAATAGCATTGAAGCCAAATTGAAGGAGAATGTTGGGTTGATGAGTCCTAAGGAAAAATCCAAGGGAAAATCCACCAAATTAGAGGTAATCAATAGATTTATTTTGAAAATGCTTGCACTTCCAGTTTAGTTTATTCATAAGCATTGTATGTTTTGTTTATTTTCAATGATTCCATTGAATCAAAGTAAATTTTTTTGATGATCCTCTATATGCAATCCTTTCTATTGAATTTGTTACATTTTTTGTTGTATGCAAAGGCCATGTCGGTCATTCCTTACTTGAACATGCTGTATGCATGCTTTTCCTAACAGTATGAAAGCCGATTATTTTATACCTTGTAAGTTTTATGTTGTCACCACTTTTTATTTATCTCTTGCACATGTTAATTCTTAGCCATTCACATGGCTAATCAGGTGAAACTGATAGCCTATGAATTGGAATGTAATGACTTTTAAATAATTCATTGCCTCATTTAAGGGAACGCTGAAAAATCCTTCATTAAAATATTATGTTATACCATTCATTGTATGATAGAACCCTATGGTATGCCACACCATATGGGTGCAATAACCATTGCAACTGATCTACGAATGATGGATAACATTGTTGGCAACCTTCTCATCTCATCTACAAATAATGATGGAAAAGCATTGTGTTGTTCCATTGTTATTAGATGTTATTGTTTTACCATATCATTGTGTTAATATTCCTTGTCACCTCATCTATAGAGGACGATGGAAGAATGATGTATCATTCTATCTTTATTCTTTCATATTAAGTATGTAAATTATCATTCTCTACAAACAAAACCTAGATCATCCCTTTGGGAAAATGCAACCAAGCTGAGGGTCAACATGCATAGGCTTCAGCCTCAGTATTGTTAAAAATTAAGTAACTGTCAACTCATCATTGGTCATTCCATAGAATGAAAGTGGCATAAGTATGTTTATATCAATGGACATGGGTTCTTCAAACCCCAAGCAATAATAATATTGATTCCATTTTATGTGTAAAATATTATTGTTGTTAAAATGACTAACTTATTTCGTTCAAATTCTATTACCTTGCAAGAAACAATATCAATATCATTTTTCCCTTTCTTATATGTATATTTATGTATGAATGTTCTCAAAATGATAGATATTTGAATGATAACATAAAAATGTTAGTTATGTTGTTCCAGATCTTTGACCATGATTGTATTTGAATAATTAAGTGTCCTAGATGAGACTCAAATAAATGAAACACTAGTTAACTTAAAAATTTAAAACTAAAAACTTCTATAAACAACATTATTTTGCTACAAATAGTATTGTTTAGATACAAACAACATTTTTTTTGATACAAACAACACATTTGTATTTGAAAAACTATTCAACATTTTTGTTCTTATTTCTTGAAAAAGGAAAATTTGCATCTTGTATTACTGTCAAATGATATGACAATCTATAGCAATATTTGAATGAAAGCAATCCATTATAATGGTTTTTTATTTCAGAATGTATGAAAAAATTAATAACTTAAGTAGGAACATATATGTGTATGCGTATAGACCTTCATCTACATACGTACATATGCTTTTGACATACCTTCTTTTGTTACTTATTTAATTCATTTTTATTGAATACTAAACTACATTGAATGTAATCATGTGACATGTGTATGAAATGAATGGATAATGTAATTAACATATCTAATGGATTAGTTTTTAATTTTATTTAAGTTGAGGAAATAAGTAGATTGAATTACCTTTTTGTAGATGTGTGTAAAGAATATTCTCTTGTTTGAGTAGAACAACACCTAAGTAGACTAGAGAACCTTAGGGTAGATAGCTGCTAAGGAATAAATTGTGTTGTATGCATCAACATAGTCTTTCATAAGTGTATACATGTAGTTCTGAAAGATTATAGTCATAGTGCTTTGATTTGTTGCTTCAACAAGACATGGCATTCCAACAATATTACCCCAAGGATAAGTGAAAGTTACTTTATGTTGATCTTCATAAGAAATTAAAATTTTATTATATCCCGAGAAGTTGTCCATCAGTGATAGCATTTCATATCTTGTTGTGAGGTCTATCATGATATCAATATTAGGCAACATGAAGTCATCTTTAGGACAACATTTGTTTAAGTCTCTAAATTTTGTACAAACTCTGATTCCACTAGTTGGTTTCATTATGGGAACAATCTATTTGAAATCCAATTTGCATAATCTAGATGGGTTGAATGAAACCAACATCAAGCAACTTCAATTTTTCTTTCACCAATAGTGTAGTTTGGGGGTGCATTTTTCTTAACCTTTTCTTGAATAGTTTTGCATTAGGAAAGAATGGAAAATGGTGCAAAACCAACTCAAGATTTAACCCAGACATGTCAAGATATGACCAAGAAAAGTTGATTTGTCTTTGTAAATAGAAACTGGTGAACTTTAAATTTTCTATGATTGTCAAAGATGCTACAAAGTGGACAATTTTAGGACTATTCTCGGTACCTAGATTGACCTCTTTTGATTTTTCTACAAGAAATGGTGTTCTCTCTTGGTTTATGGGGAGCATATCAAATCCTCCATCCTTGGGCATCTTAGAGAGGTTTTCACCCTTAGATATGTCCTTTGATTTTACATTTTCATGGTCTAAATGCACCTTTTGATTTTCACCTAGAGATCTGGTCCTTTTATTTTTCTCGTTTTTATGACTAGAGGATGGAGTAGACTCCCCAAAATAAGTTGTGTTATCAATTTTTATAATAAAGCCAAATTTATGATCCCCAATTGGTATTCCTTCTCGAAGTCCCATAAAATTGGCTATTGCTTCATCGTTCTCGAATACATCCAAACTTGGAGGTCCTTGTTGATCCTAATCTGTAGTTGTGGGTGGAGAAGAGGTAGATCATGGTTGGCATCATTGTAGCTCAAGAATAAGGTGGATATAGTAAAAATGAATGTATCATCAGGATCCTAAAAGGTTTTGATCCATACTTGATGATTGATAGATTTGGATTAGGATGAGGATAGGTCAAGCTCTTGAAAGAATTTAACTGTCATAGTCACTAGAGGATTTATTGGAACCCCATTCCCATTCATTGGAGTCTATTTCAATATGGTAATCCTTAGATTTCTTGACATCAATAGAAGAGTTAACATTTTTATCCGAAGGTAACTTAATACAAGGACTTTAAATTTTGGTGGTGTATACCCTAACCCTATATTCTTTGGTAACTTAGGAGGCAATAATGGTTTTGTCATTCCATATTTGTTCAAGCCAAGAGCACTACATCCATCATAGCCTCATTGTTTCATGATCTTGAAACCTTTTCCATATTGCTCAACTCGTATTTGTGATTACTTGTTTTCTTCTCCATCTTTACAAATCCATGTAGAAATATCCTCACCTATAGCCTCTTTAATTAGTTCACCCCACTTAGTGAATGTGGTGGGATGATTAAAAATGAAAACCTTAGTCTCCTTATGAATAGGACAAGGATTCCCATAATATTTTGGTGAGGTGGCTAGCTTCCCCACAAAAAATAGGATCTTAATGTTATATTCCCCACATCTTGTGTCATGGATCTAGACCCTAGGTTTGGATGGTGTAGGAGATGGGATGGAAAATTTAGCTAATGACAAGGGATCAATGTAATGCAATGAGGTAGAGGAAGAAGCTTCCTAATTGATAGGCACTTGATGTTAGGTGGTCCCTTTTAGGTTATTGCAATATTGGAAGGGGTCGAGATCACCTAATATAGTGATCTTGATGCCATTGTGGGGTAACTTAAGGCATTGATGGTATGTGGAAGGAATGGAATTCATGGCATGAATCCATGGAAAAATAAGGAGAAGGTTATATGGTAGATCTAGATCCAAGACTTGGAATATTATATTCTGAATGGTAGGCCCAACCCTTACGTGAAGTGTGACTACACCTTTAGATGAATGCTCAACATTGTCATAGGCCTTGATAATTTTATTAGATGTATCGATACATTCTTCAGAGAATCCCAATGTTGTGACCAATTATAGAATGCATATGTTCAGACCTACTCCACCATCTACCAAGACTCATATTATTTTATGTTTGTTAATGTATACCTCAAGGTGTAACTAGTCATTATGGTTTGGTCTTTGCACTAACTCATTTGATTGCAAAATATGATGAAACTATTTGACGAAATATGTATAATTTGATGTATTGGTGGGTGCTTGTAAAATTTGATGTGTAATTTTCATTTTTTTGAAAGTTTATCCTTGACGTTTGTCAAAATGTTGACTATCATTTTCGTCAAAATTTTGAAAAACATAAAAAAATATTAAAAAAAAAAAATTGTGGCCGACATAAAGAAAAGTGAGTTCACTGATTTATTGTGACAGTGTTTTGCTCTACTTGAGATAGTTTGTGGAGAACTAAGAATAATTTTCTTGGGAAAAATTAGAAAAAATTCAAAAAGATATTTCCAAGTTGAGGGTAGTCATTGCTTTTTGCAGAATTCAATTGTGAAGTCATATTTGTAGTTCTAGGTTTGAAAATCATATTTTAAAGCAACATCTCATCAGATTTCATTTTTAGAGGTTTAGGGTTTTGAAAATTTCATGTCCAAATTTTGTTGTGTGGAATCACCATAAGATCACAACCAAGGAACATATTCTTGTGACTATAATTATGTGATCCATAACTCTATTGGTCATGTGGCACATTTGTGCTATAACAAATACATGATGCATTCATGTGTGACCCAAGTTTAATGTGGCTATGTTGTGATAGAAATAGAGGCAATCATAATGTAGTTAATTTAGGTTGTATAATGTAGGTTTCAATCATCATTAGGTGCATTCAGGTTGTCTCAAGTTTAATAGGTTAGGATGTAATTATATCATGATCGAAGAGTGATTACCTCTTGTTGCAATATAGATCCTATAACTCTAGTTGATATGCTAAGTGGTTGTGTTATATCAATTATGTAGTGCATTCAAGCACAACCCATGTTTAATGGGCTATTCTAGAGAGTGATCAATATTTTCTAAACCTTATGAATGTTACTTAAAAGTGTATAGCTTAAACTAAAAACCAAGTTTGTTACATACTTGAATGCAATCTTGGGTTACCACAAACTATAATAATGTGATCCGCTAATAACCATTATGGAAAGTATTAAAGCAAGACCCATGCTATATAGGATACATTTCCCTGATCAGGTTTACATACCTTAATGATCAAACCAAGCTTCCCACACACTCTATGATACAATCCAAGATCATACCACAACTTTTCAAGACAACTAATTTTTTTGACCCAAGATTTAAGGTTGTTTTTTAATACAAACAGAAGCATTGGTAAGAGCATGATTAGGGTACAAACCATAGGCCTCCATAGAAACATAAACAATAACTATAGCGGATTAGTGAGGTTGCAATACCAGAAAGATTGAGACATTGTAGGTAATAACATAATCTTGCAATCTAAAGATTGTAGCCAATAATGAGCACACTATGTAGCTTAGTGACATTTGTAAATGCAATCTACGGTTAGAAGAATGACAGTCACTTGAGATGTGACAGTCAAAAAGAGGTTGAGCAGTGACAAGATAATAAAGCTCAAACCTTGCATAGTAAAGTGGAGATTTTAATAGTGAGTTTCCTTACCCCCTTGCTGATATTAAGGGTTTTTCAAATGCTTTTGGTAGTGTTAGACAAGGAAAATGCAATCAGGGAATGACTGTCCAAATGAAGTAACAGTGGTAATCATAGGTTCAATGTTTCTTCTTAGCCATTAATATAATGTATAATGGAGGTAGTGGATTGCATGTTTGAGTAGTGTTTTGAGACTCATCAAATAATACCTTGTGGATTGTGAAGTAGTGTCAATAAGGTTGAAGGATCTTAAGAACTACAATAGCATGAAACAATGAGTCCCCTGTAGTAAGTAGGCAGTCTATAGGGCATAGTTTGATTTTATAAAAGGTTGCTCATGAAAGGAATCTTCAAGTGATAGTGAGTGAGCTGTTTGAGATTGCAGTTGAGGGTGCAATACCCAGTCTTAAAGGAAGTTAGCAAAGCAGTAAATGTGCAAGAAAATTGAATCGTACACAACAAACAATTCACAATGTTATCTTCCATAATGCCTTGAGTTTGAAGACAAAAATCTTATTGTATCTTCATGATGAAAGTGGTGACCTTAATGGTCAATCAATGGCAACCATGATTTTAAAACATGCTATTGTGCTTATGGAGGCAACATTTTAAGCAAGGTAGTGAGTGGTGGTTTGGAACAATGGCGTATGAAGGACTTGCTTTATATGCATACTATACAACCCAGCTTAAGACAATCGCTCTAGAAGAGATTGAAGGTGATTATGGAACTCAAGGGTTACCTAAGTGGGAAAGGATAAATAAAAGACTAAGATCTATTTAAAAGCCATGGTCAAGTGAAGATATTAAAGATGCTTCACGGAAAACCCTAGTAGCCGGAGTAATGAATACGCCAAAGAGGATAGTAAAAGTTGGGGAAGATTTAGGAGATCACATTATCTAATTACAAGGAAATACATCATTTATTTATTTTTTAATTAAAAAAAATCATTCTAAACCCTATATAGGATACATTGATACTTCAAAAGCCTCTGAAGGAATTTGAGATTATGCAAATATATGTCAAGTAAATACCTAGATTACAAATAGTAGCGGGAACAATGTAAGATTTGTTGAGCAGAGCAGGAATGAGATAAGCAACAATGAATCATATGCCTCCTTTCACACACATCTCCTCACTATTCTCTGTCATTCTTTACTGAAACACTTCTCCATTTTGGTGGTCTATGCTTGAAAATAATGTTTTGACAAAGGTTCTAGCGTATGTTTATTAAAATGAAAACTCCATTCCTGTGGGCTACGCCTGAAAATAAGATTTTGACAAAAGTCTTAGGGTATTGCTTACAAAGCCTTATAGTGTTTTGCTGGTTATATCTTTGATTCCTTAAATGATTTATATTCAATGGATTATGACTAAATAAATGACTAACCATTTAGTCATTTTTATTTGTGTGACTAAATAATTTTTAATCAATGACCAAAATAGTAATTTATTTACTCATTTATAGCTGAATTGCAAAAATTAGTAGAATTTAGTCATTTTTAGTTGTTGTGACTCAAAATATTTAGTCACCTAGTCATTTATTTGGAAAATCTTACTAGTGTGTGCTTCCCTTGTGCCATTTAGGGCTCTCTCAATGCTGAGGCCCTAGAGATAAGCTCATTACAAGAAGTGACACATTGCATTCCTTAACTAAAAAGGATAACTGTATTGACATTTCAGCAATGATGATTCCTACTTGTTGCCTCCTTAGGAATGGGTCACTTGCTCTTACTAGCTTGCTACCCATCATTGCAGGAAGCTTTACATCGTCTGGCTATATTATGATTTTAGGATTCTTAATGGTTGGAAATCACAAGAAAATCAAAATTTAATAAGCCTGGAATTATCATTTTAAAGTGTTTTTGGGGTCATTAACTGCATCATCTTCTTTGTAGGTGGTTGTATGCCAAATTTTTGGTGTAAAATATCAAAATTAGATTTTAAGTACTGCTTATGAATAAATATTATTGGAGTGCATTTGATATTTTGAAGATCTAAATAGTCAAGCTTGGTAAAGAAAAATCATGTCGATAATATTAGTCCTAACAAAAATGAAGAGACACTTGATAGATTGTGGGCTAGATTGAAAAGAAAGGGTGATGGAAATAAGTATTTTCTCCCTCTGCACACTAAAAGGGCTTAAAGACGAGACAAATTTTAATTACAACAGCTGAGAAACATTGTAGGCGGCATGGTCATGTTGAAGGGTGCCATGATTATTGTCCATTGGTAAGTTGTTCATTATATATGTTTATATTGATTGAATTTGTAAATTTTTATATCATTTTAACATTTTATATATATATATAATCACTTGATCATGATCATGGTTTATTTGTGTATATCATTATTATAAAGGTGGAGTTCCCTAGGATAGATGATATGGATTATCACAGCTCGGAGAATGTGGTTTTGCAAGCGGATGAACATGGAGGTATGAATATTGAAGATGAAGTTAATGATCCTATAGAAGAAGATGATCATGCACCAAAAAACACAGTTGAAGATGATGGCATGAATATATTGATCCATGACACATTTAGTATTAAAGTTGATCATGATGATCAAGATAACTTTGATGATGTTCATGATTTACCTGTACTTGAGTAGGCATATGAGCCCCTTTATGAAGGCTCCCAAACAACTCTTCTCTCTGCTATATTGTTGTTGTTGAAATTGAAGGTTATGAATGGTTTATCAAACATAGCAATCTCACGGATGTTAAGGTATGTCATATATGTCATCTTTTTTCATCTATTTTAATTGTTGTTAGTTCATCACTAGTAAATAAAGGATGAAATATGTATCATTAATATTCTTTATATGAACAAATTATTTTTTGTTGTAGATTGATTGGTGAATTTTTGTTACCACCATCAA
>VDFB02207596.1:0-12815 GCA_007258455.2 Sequoia sempervirens | reverse complement strand
CATCCATTCACATGTTGACAAATGGCACCTTGCCATTTGTTGAAGATTAGTCCCACATTGCTCTATTTTGAACATTCATCCTTCAATCTCATTTATAAATAAAGAGGCTCATATTTCATTTGATTGTCCACAATTTGAGTAAAGTTGCCATGCTCAAATCATTAGCAATCCTCATCCATTATCATTGAATCTTAGCTAGGTTATGCAGGTTTTTAGCTTGAAGCACTCAATCTTCATCAAGAAAGTGGATCACTCATCAAATCTCTTCATCAAATCAACATTGCATCATTGGAGTTGGGAAAGAGCCAATTTTCACATCAAGTTGGAACCAATTCCCTCAAGAGATTAGGAGTTTGCTTGCTTTAGAATAGATTTTGATATGCTTTCAAGTTTCATTGTGTTCTTCCTTTCATTTTCTATCTCTTTTTCTATTCAAATGAATTTCTTGAGGAATCCTTATTCTTGCTTGCATTTCACCTTTTAATGTGTTTGTTCATGTTGTTTTGTAGGTATTGGGATTAGGGTTCGCGTTAAGCTCTCTCCAAGGAACCTTGCTCTAATACCAATTGTTGCATAGGTGGCCCATTGCACCAAAATATCGACCTTATATTCACATAAGTAGTTGAAGTGATGAGTTGATCTTTAATAATGCAAATTAATATATGCTACAAGTTGATGAATGTTCTAATACTATGCTTATAAATTATGTTATTAGTGAATTTCAATATTGTCAAATGTGATTGCAATGACCATTTGAATTATGTGATGAATATGCTTCAATAGTCATGGTCCATATACATATGTTGGTTCATGTTTCCATATTCTAGAATTTTTTTCATTGGAAAATGAAATGGTTCTATGAGATCAACGATATAATAGATACAAAATGCATAATTAATTTTATATGAAATGTGAATGCATTAGAATATTTGATTAGAAATGTATAGTTGATATATACAATTTTTGTGTGTGTTACTTATTGATGTTGAAACTATGATAATTATATATAATGAACTAATATATATGTTAAAGTGTGCAAGTGAAGTGCTAATGGGAATTAGAGTCAAATGGTAAACCCAAATTTTGGTTCTATCACATAAGTTGATCTTAGTTCATTTGGAGGAACTAGGTCATGTGTAGTATGTGTAATATTGTGATGTGAATATGTTTGTAATGTGAATTTATTTGGTTGTGAGAAAATTTGTATAAAATTTTAGTCTTTTAAAATTTTATTTTTCCTTGGTAATTATTTTCTAGTGAGTTAAAAGGGTTTTTATGTGGGTAAATTAAGTATTTTTAACTAATTTAAATCCCCAAGTATTTAAAATTTTAGGAACTTTTAAATGGGTTTGAGTAATTATTTTTATTCATTTTTTTGAATCTTTAAGTATCTAAGTGCTAGTACTATGGTTAATGAGTATTTTGAAGTGTAGGAAGTTTTATTTTAATTAATTTTTAACCTCCTAAAATCACTATTTAAAAAGGGACGAAGTTTGGAGGTAGTTTGAAAGTGGTTGGGAGAGGTGGCATCATCTCATCCCTCCCTCAAGATTAGTTTTGGGGTGGTTATAAAATAAGTTAAGATCTATTGTGGAGATGGAACGTGTCATAAGATGATGAAATTCCATCTCCTATTTATGCATTTCTCTTGAGGATGGGAAACAAATTATCATTATTTTGGGGATCCATTTTTAGTAATTTTTTTTAATATGAGAGAAGGGAGAATATAACTAGGAAAAAAGCTTAAGAGGAGAGTAAAATCTTAGATGATTCTTCATAAAAAAAATTTCATCAAGTGTGTTGGAAAATATTTCTATTATTTAATCCCTCATAATGTTTTGAATTTGAAAATAAAATTAGTATGAGTGTGTAGTAGTTTAATTGTTATTTTTTAAAGATTGATGAAATTTGTAAATTCATGAGAAAGTGATCTTATCTTCATAGGTGGATTATGTTGCATATGTTGGGTAGGCTATGTTGCAAATTATTTGTTTTATATTTTGATGCAGAGCAAAGAAATCAACTAAACCAACTTGACACAATTTGAACAATGATCCATCATCAACAATGACAAAATGCAACCTGAGTCATCTTGAGAACATTGCTATAATGGCCTAATGGGCACTTAACAAAAAGAACAGCATAAAAATTGAAAATATTTGTTTTTTTAGGCCTTCCATAGCATATTTCATGGATCCCAAGTCCAACCATAAACAAACTATGCATAGCTTTGTTCAAACATCAAGAAAACCATGTTTCTTTGACCACTCTCCACCAAAATGAAACACACAATCCACCATAACTCATGCAAATGAATAAATGAATATTTTTAATTTAAATTGTTTTTAGAACATGTAAAAACATAACTTTTCACCAATTTTTATCACTTTTTGATGGTGGAATAAAAATATATGAATTTTTCTTATTTGCTGGAAACCATAGTTCCTGAACTGGGTAGTCTTCACCAAAATTGTCATAAATCAATCAAAACCCAATTAAAATTGATCAGACCAAGTGAAAATGAAAATAGATTCACATATCTAGCATTTACAATAGGTTTGAGGTCTTTATTTTATCTTTACAATCCATACCATTCTCTACAACAGCCTGCAACTTCCAGAGAAAACAATCCCATAGGGCTGCCAATGGTAAAATGGTCATAACTTTCTCCAAACTGAATGAAAAAACACCAAACCAATTGAAAATGAAATCTAGTTCATTCCTATATCAATAAAAATTAATTTTATATCTGTAAAACTTCATACAGATCTGTACCATGTAAAATAATAGGGCAGGACATTGGAAATTGCAGAAAAATTCATGTCTTCATAAATTCTTGTTCAAACTACATACCAACCACCCATTCGACTTGGAGGCCCATTTTTATGATTTTAAAATCAAGTTATGCCCCCAAAAAACCTAAAACTACCATTTAACAACTTTTAATAAAATTTTAAAAAATTGTCATTTAACAAGAACAGTTGTTATGACAACATTTGACAACTTTTGACAATGTTTTCATTTTTCAACTAAGTGACACCAAACCTCCATCAATGAATCTAAATGACTTCAAACATATATAAAATGGATCATTCAACCTTATTACAACATTAAAACACCTAATTTAATGAGTTTATACAATATGGCCTCATGGAGGCTTGAATACAACAAGGTGCTCCTGCACCATATTTGTACTGGGAATATGTGTTGGTGTAGATCCTCTCAAGAGTAAAATGTCATTGATGAAATGAGCTTGGAAAGGTGTGGCTCCCATTTGGGAAGTCTTGGTTAATTGTGATTATGGCTACAAGTACCCTATCAAAGTAACTTACAATTTAAATAATGAATAGTGGAAGGTTGTACAAGGAAATATATGTTGGTAGAAATTGGGAGAATTGGAGTAGTGCAAACATCTTATATTATGGAACTTATTTGAAGTTATAATTATGATTATACTAAGTTAGTTCTTTCTTATATGAGTTAAAATTTTAAAATTTGTTAGAAAATGATTTAATGTTTTAGGATTCTTTATGACTCTAATTTAGCCTATTCAAACTTGAAGGATAATAATTTTTTGCTCATAGAAACCTTGTTGTAACTCTTTTATGATTGAAAATAATAGAACTTTAAAGTGTTATTCTCTTTATTTTATTAGAATGTGTAATTTATGTTGATGCTTTGTATTTTATTTTGATTAGATAATTTTATTTTTCTTAAATAAATTTAAATTGAATATCATTGGTAAATGGATGTACTTTGTAATTCTATTTTATACTTGTCCATATATTGAAAATGATAAGAAAAGGTAATTAAATCTAGTAATTGGATTTCTTACATTCTCTTAACCCATTGTGTTTTTATGATAAATTAAATAGGTTGGGGTTAATGGATTAGTAGGGTTGGAATATCTCTAATCATATTATTGCAGTATTGTGTTAGTATTGATACTTTGAAAACTTAGGAAACTTATAAATACTCCTATAATGGTTTGGTTAGGTTAAACATCAATCTAAATTATCATACCTTACACTTGGTTAAGTAGAAATGTATGCATTATACTTCAAGTATATCTTGCATTTTTATATTGATATGTGAATTATTCAATAAGGTTGGTGACTACTAATTTAAGTCACAACTAAAACTATTCATTTAAATATGAGAACCTCACTGCAATCAACAAATTGAAAGTGACCCTTGTCAAACTACAAAACCTCTAATCTTGTTACATAGGCAAGGCCATCATGGATGAGCCCCCGAGGAATAGGTCTAGCCCTTAGGACTTGTCTTCCAATATTTGATTTGAATTTAATTAATTCTTTGATGAAGATTTAATCTCTATGCTATGTTTATGCTTCTCTTTATAAATTTTGTTATGATATATCAAACTAGTTGTACAATCTAAAATAATTTCATGAGAAAACTTAATGATTATATGTTTAATTATGTCAATATTCAAATTATTTGCATGAATTTCAAAACAAAATAAAAAAATTATAAGTCAATTCTTATGGATGGTATTGCATATTGCTTTGTGTCCCTATTTGTATGTTGTGGGAATTGCACTATTCATATAAGAAAATATTTGCATGCTAGAATAAAAAAATTGCATACATGCATTCTTTTTTATAAATACTTTATTTTTAGAACATAATTATCTCAATTAGAGATAATGATAGGATAGAAAAAAAATTTAAATGAATTTAATTATGCATATGTATTTTGTAAATGTATATGTATGTATGTATGTATGTATATATCTATATATCTATATATTTAATTAGATAATTATAAATATATATGTACATGATGTAAAATTTAAGTGGTTATGAATATGATGTAGGAGCATCCAGGGGTACCAAGAAATCCTGCACACCCAAAAATAAATTTATTTTATTTTCCTGAATTTTGTTGTGATGTTGGTCTTTTCGGCATGATGTATTTCTTGATTTTTCTTCCTTCAACAACCTTGAAAGGGAACCATTTCCTTAAGGTTGTTTTTGGATGAATTTCAATTATAAAATCATTTCATTTGTTTTTTTTTTAAATATTATACTTGGGAAACAAAGTCCCATAGCCAGGATGGGAGATATTATATTTTATCGATTTGTAACTCCCAATAATTTGAAATTGTCGGTCATTAGTGTTGGAATCTTCTTGGTGCAAGTGCTTGAGGTAGTGGAATGATGATGGAGGGAATTTTTAGAAAAAAACATTAAAAATTTTGTAGGAAAGGAATAAAAGCAGGAAAAGAAGAGAAAACCCATGCCAAGAAAGGAGTCATGGGCATTTAGAAGGTTTGACTGGGAGAGGAGATGGTATGAAGCTATAACTATGAGAACCAGTCTAAAAAAACATGCATAATTTTCTCATTTCTAAATGAAATTGAGAAATTAAAAATGTTCTAGAAAGTTGGGAAGGAGGAGCACAAAGCCCAGAAACCGTTTGAGAAAACCAACATCTATGTTGTCTGTTATGTTTGTGTAAGCTTTTGTGTTGATTTTGTGAGTGTGAGCAGAGAGTCTCTACCTTAATGACAGAATTTTTGTGTGGATTTTTCTTATGAAATGCATGTGGGAGTCCCACTTTCATTGGATGGTATTAAAGTGAGAAGATCTTGAGAGTGTAGAGTATGTACTAGGACCTATGGGTGAAGAGTGGTAAAGTGTGAAGTAGTGAAGCCATGAAAAAAAGTTATGAGAGAACTTGTTTGTTGCAGGTATGAAAGAGGGCCTATGAATCCCATCCTCCAGCAGAGATAAAGTTGGGTAGAAGGTGTAGAGTTCCTCCACTAAGAGAGGGTGGGTAGAGGAAGCATCTTCTAGAGTCTTTGTTGGGTAGAGGATAGTTTTGTGATTGAGAAATTGTTGCAAGGAGTACTTGCAACTGTAGAGGGACTTGTGAGTCTCTAAAAATGACTTTGAAGAAGAAGACAAGATGGGTCATTAGAAGACCTGTGAGAATGTTATTTTTGGAAAAGTATTGAGAAAAATTGAGAGAAAAGAATCTCATTACAGAGTTGAAGAAGATAGAAGTAAGATTGGATGCCCTTGAGGAAAGCTTGGGAATGAAGAAGAATTTACAATTGAGGAAGATGAGAAAAAAGATGAAGTTGAAATACATTGTTTGTTTTATAACAAGTTTGCAAGTAATGATTTACGTGCAGGAAATGAAGAAATAAAAGAAGCTATGATAGAGGGAAGCAGAGAGAAGAAAGAGGAAAAGAAGAGGTTTGGAAAAGAGGACAACAAAAAGAAGAATGTTGAAGTGTAGTGTTGCAACCCTATGATGGAAAGAGCATGGAAAGAAAGTCAAGTGGGAGTAGCCCACACAAGTGCAGATGAAGGAAAGAAAGAAAATAAGAAAGGCACAAGGAATGGAGAAAGAAAGAGGTAGCAATAAATGTGCATATTTTTGATGACATAAAAGAAGAGAAAAATAAAATTGCATGCATAGAAAAGAGGTTGTAGCAACAAAAATAGAGATATTATCTCCTTCTTTTGAGTTTTGCAAAGAAATTATTAATGTTTATTTGTATGTAGAAGAGGTAAAGGAAAGCGAAGGAGAAGTAAAAACTAAAGAAGAAGATGACATGATACTACAAATTGCAATAGTTGAAAGGGAGTTGATAGCATTGACAATAGGTGAAGCAAAAGTTGCAATTGACAAAGAGGTAAAGTTTCAATTTTCAAAATTATTTGATGATAAAAATGAAGTTGATTCATATGAAAATGACATGGTTAATATTAATGGAGATAAGACTACTGAAATTGATGATGCAATAATAAGGAAATAGGAGAAAATAAGAGTATTTGATGATTTTGCAAAATTTAGTGATGTTGATGTTAAAGCTAATTTGTATTTTGAAAAAATAGTGAAAGAAAGTGAAATGGAAAGATGGTTAGGGGTAGTAATAATAGGCTACAAAATTAAAAACAACAAGGTATGATAAATTTTATTGACATGGAAGAATGGGAGAATGAAGGAAGACAAGGTAAGAAAGAAGTGCAAATGGAATTTTTTGATTTCTATGAATTTGTTAATGCTAATTTGTATGCAGATGTTGATAATGAAGAAGTAACATGGAAATAAGAATATTGGTATAGTGAAATGAATTTCATGAGGGGAAGAAAGAGAGGAAGGATGAAGAAAGGAAGAGATAGGAAGTTTTAGATCAAGGTGAAGAAAAAAAAAAGGTAGATAAGGAGGAAGGATGGATGAAGAACAAGCACCATATTTTTAAATGTTTATGAGCTCCAACTCATGGAATATTTCTTATTACCCCAAATTTTTGATGCAGGAGCATCCAGGGGTACCAATCAATCCTACACACCCAAAAAGAAATTTATTTATTTTTCCTAAATTTTGGTGTGATGTTGGTCTTGCAAGCATGATGTATTTCTTGATTTTTCTTCCTTCAACAACCTTGAAAGGGAACCCTTTCCTTATAGTTGTTTTTGGCATGAATTTCAATTGTAAAATCATTTCATTTGGTTTAAAGAAAATATTGTACTTGGGAAACAAAGTCCCATAGCCAAGTTGGGAGATATTTTATTTTATTCATTTGTAACTCCTAGGAATTTGAAATTATTGGCCATTAGTGCTAGAATATTCTTGGTGCAAGTGCTTGAGGCAATGGAATGATGATGGGGGAATTTTTAGAAAAAAACATTAAAAATATTGTAGGAAAGGAATAACAACAAGAAAAGAAGAGAAAACCCATGCCAAGAAAGGAGTCATGGGCATTCAGAAGGTTTGATTGGGAGAGGAGATGGTCTAAAGCCGTAAATGTGAGAAACAATATAAAAAAAACATGGATATTATTCTCATTTCTAAATGAAATTGAGAAATTTAAAATGTTCTAGAAAGTTGGAAAGGAGGAGCACACAACCTAGAAACCGTTCGAGAAAATTCATGGTAATGAAATAGTAGTGGTATGAAGAATGTGACGAGTTTATTTTTCTTGTAGATGATTGCAATTTGTTTGATGAGAAAGATTATTTGGATTTTGTGAAATCAAATAAAATCAACATCTATGTTGTTTGTTATGCTTGTGTAAGCTTTTGTGTTGATTTTGTGAGTGTGAGCAGAGAGTCTCTACCTTAATGGCATAGAATTTTTATGTGGATTTGTGTTATGAAATACATGTGGGAGTCCCACTTGCATCAAAATATTTATAAATATATGTATATACATATATATACATATTATATGTATTTGTATAGATATGGATTGTATTTACCAATTAATTATAATTATTTAGTATGTATATATATATATATATATATATATATATAAAGAGATCCATATTTACATATACATACATATATTTATTTATAAACATGCAAATATCTTTGCATGCAATGATACCACTAAAAGTGATAGTAAATAAAGTTGTATTATAGATTTAATGTAATGGCTCCTCAAATTGCTAACTCCACATAATGGAGACTCAAGTTGTGATGTTACTTCACATTAAGTGCAATTATTTTAGTCTGAAATGCTGATGAAGATAATGGAAATATGGAGGTTTCTAAAAAAACATGTTTATAAAAGGGAAAGAAAAAATAGGGGTATGAGGATAAATAAAAGGAAAAGAAATAAAATAGGCATGAAGGATAAAGGAAGATGAATTTTAGGTCATTTGTGCTTTAGAAGCTACAAATTATAGTACATAACAACTTAATTTATGATCGCTAATTTATTGAAATGTATTCCAATTGGTTGTTATTAAATGATGGTAAAAATTATTGTTGATATACTTTATATTCTCATGCAAGAATGGGTATTAGTGATGAATATCAATAAATTAAAACATAGATTTATCCTTCTATTGTTAAGACTTTAAAGGATAAAATGGAGTAATCCATTTGGATTTTATGTCAATTTTTGAGTGTTATTGACAATATTATATTTCAATTTGAGTTATAGGCTATTATTGGTATTAGGGTTGTTCAAATAAAGGGTATTTTTTATATATATTGGTATCATTGATTACCAAATCTAAAGGGTTGTGTATTGTCAAAGGGTTATTTAAAAATCCATGACACAATATTAGCCTTATCAAATATCTTAATGTTTATATCTTAGAACTTTCAACCTTATCTCTTCTACTTGGTTATTGATTGTATATGAAGTCTTACTAGTTGGTCTTTGTATTGGTATTTATTTTAGTAATGTCCATCTAGGTTGTCTATGTAAAATAATATTTATTGTAATGACAACAAATTATTCATTGTTCAACCAACCTCTCTAAACTCATTTTTTGTTTATAATTGTTATAGTAATAACCATATTAGGCGCTTGATACCATTAAATTTACTATATTGTATTGTGATTAAAGTTATTGTATAGTGGTGACAATATCCTCTTAGGTTCAAATTTTCATATTTTTTAGTCAAACCTTGTGCTCATAGTTGTCATAGGGTTGATGGTATATTAAGTTTGATAATGTTATATTAATGGTAGTATTTATTATTCAATGTTTTCATAATAATTATAATATTCAAGATTAATATAATCATAGTGTGGGAAACATATGTGTTCATTGTTGATATGGTATTGATAGGGTAATTTTTAAGTAGCGATATTGACCTAATAATGACAAAGTTGTAGTCTTGTTACCTTAAAAGGTTGTAGTCTTGTTTTAGGAGTTAAAATATGGATTAAGTGTTTTGGAAATGAAAATTTACAAGGATTTATTTTCCATCATTGATGGATATCATATATTCATATGCAAATAAGAGTTCTAGTTTGTTAGTTACTAATGTAGGAGCATCCTTGGCTATAAAGCAATCTTGTATCAACCAAAAATATTTTTTTCTTTCATTTTAGTCTATAGCAGTTTCAACATTTCATTCCGCATTTCACCATATTATCATTTCTTAGCTCACAAATTAGGATATAAAATCTACATGAGGTCATCTATATAATATCCAAATTTTAGGTTGGTTGCATTATTTTTACAAAAAGTTACCTCTCTCAAAGTTTCACTATTAATTTATAGTCAAAGAATTTGGGGCCGACTTGGTCCAGAATTCATGTGCAAACCTATTCCAGAGAATGTGGAGCTTAATGGGACATCATACAAGTATTTTGGGTCCAAGGGGATCATTCTTGGAGACTCGTAAATGTTTCATTTTGCAAAGGATTATCTTTCATGTTTTAAGGCCAACCTACGTGCTTGATCATTCATTGGGGTTTGTAGACCCTTGAGGATGATGTAGACCATTATTGGAGCTGGAGAATCATATTTAAGATCACTTGTAATTCATAGGAAAGTTGTTAGAAATTATATTTAGGACTAGAGTTCAAATAATTCAGATATTTAGATTTGACTATCGAATAAGGCCTTAGAGCTAGTTGTAATATTTTAATGCCCTTGTGGCATACATGCGATCCCTAGTTAATTCACCTATGATGCATTTAATACTTCCAGTTATTGAATTAATGAAAGTTCATGTTTTCTAATCAATATATTGTGTTATTTCTGTTGTGTTGACTCTAAGCTGCATGGTTGGATAGTTCTTGCTAGATCCTCCATCCGTGACTGCACTAAGTGGTATCAGAGCATGTTTGTGAGTCTTGAAAGGCATTCCTTGTGGTGAAAAGATAATTGACTTGAGGAAGACTACATGGGTTTTCAATTGATCATTGAATATGAGGCAGTTGAAATCTCTATAGCCAAATCATCAAATTGAGGTAGTTGTACTAGATCCAAGGAGAGATACCTCTAAGGAGAGTGCCTGTTATGGTGAATGTTGTTGGAAGAATGGATGAGATGTTGGAAATTATGTGAGAAATGTGAGTTTGATTAGATGTTGAAGAAGAATATAGAAGGCAAGGTTAAACACTAGACATTAGGATGAAAGCGATGATGAGTTAGATCATGCTGTGAATTCGAGTGAAGAAGCCCTAGACAAAGAAGAAGAATAATTAGATCAAGTAAAGATGTTGAAAGCCATTTTGAAGATTGGTAAGTGACCTAGAATTGAAATTAAAAATTATGTGGGAAATTTAAACCTTGATGTATTGTTGATTGGATCAATGATATGGAAGAGTACTTTAAATATGAAGAAATTGAAGATCTAAAAAGAGTGAGATTTGTGAAAACCAAGTTGAAAGGACATGCTGCAATATGGTGGAAATAATTTTAATTGGATTGAAATAGGAGAAGAAAAGAGAAAATCATAAAGTGGGATAGGATGGTGACAAAACTGAAGAATCAATTCATACCAGCTGATTATGAGCTCAAACTGCTGAAAAGATTGTAGAACCTAAGGTGAAAGGAGAGATTTCTGAAGGAATATATTGAATAATTCTACAAGATGATCATGAGGGTTGGAAATATTGAAGCAAGCAAAGAGAAGTTTGTGAGGTACATCAATTAATTGAGAACAAACATTAGTTTGCAAGGTACATTAATTGATTGAGAAAAAACATCCAAGAAGAATTGAGTCTAGTCAAGATGACATCAGTTGAAGAAGCATACCAATTTAGGCTGAAGGTGAAGGTGAAGTTGAACAAGAAGTTTAAACAAAGATAGAGAAGTGAAAGAGGAAGATTATAGAGGAGCACATCACAATACAGAGAGAGAAGACCTTATGCAAAGTAGAACAAATTGGAAAACCTTACCACAGTGAAGAGAGAGATAGTAATTCATACCGTGGAGAAAGAGAGCACAAAAATATCTATCACAATGATGGAGGAGGTCATAATTGCTACCAAAATGATGGAAATAGAAGATATGAAGGAAGATATGAGAAGATATCATTTAGAGGAAGTTGTTTCAAGTGTGGAGGTGAAGGATATAGAGCATTTGAATGTCATCAAGGAAGTAGCATTAAGAGAACTGAGCATACCAGGAGAGCAGCTTATGTGGATGAAGAACCTATTGGATATCCTAATTCAGTTAAAAAACTAGAGAAGGGTGAATTATTGGTAATGAGGAGAGCTTTGATGAATGAAAAAGTGACTGAGAAACCACTATAAAGAAAGAGTTTGTTTAGAACAAGATGTAAGTTCTAAGGATAGGTATGTAAAGTTATCATTGATAATGGTAGTACTGATAATCTAGTTCCAATAGAGATGGTGACCAAATTGAATTTGAAGAGGTTGAAACATCCAAACCACTATAAGATAGCATGGATTCATGATGAGCATAATATATTGGTGAATGAGTAGTGTTTGGTGAAATTTCATATTGGATCATATAAGGATGAAGTATTATGTGATATTATGCCTATGTATGCCTATTGTAATCAATGGAAAATTCTAAATTGTTAAAGGGGTTAGCACAATAACATTAAAATTCCTATGAAATAACAAAGCACAAAGGAAGTGATGTGAAGACAAAAGGGATAATGTTACCCTAAGTCTCCACCTTCCATGATTGATCTTTGTTACACCTCCTAGCTTGCAGTAAATAAAATGCCCTCAGATTTGTGTGAGCAACTATGATAAATGTCTAAGTCCTATGCAAGTGTTGAAGGATTTGCAGAAAATAAAATAACCCTACAATGGATTAAAATGACTATGACTGTAAATGACTATGACTGTAAAATTAATAGTAGCCTAAAGTGAAATCTAAACATGAGAGAAACCAAGAGTGCAAGAGGTCAAGAGAGCAGGGAGAGCAAATGAGAACAAAATTGCCCTTTTATAAAAACTGCAATTTTGAATGTGTGGCTAGGATGAAAAGATGACAAGAACCCTAGGATCAATGATCAAGATTAAATGCTGCTGTGCACATTAGGGTTAGGTCAAAATTAGGGCAAAAGATAAGGATGAAGGGCCAAGATTGAATTATAAGATAATTC
>VDFB02207594.1:0-35486 GCA_007258455.2 Sequoia sempervirens | reverse complement strand
AGGGAGAGAGAGGTGAGATAGAGAAAGGGAGTAAGAAGGGAAGGAGATGTAGGGACAAAGAGGTTAGATAGAGAGAAAGAGAGTAGAGAGGGAAGGGAACCCTAATCCCTCAATCATCAACCCTTAAACCCTCATCCTTCAACCCTCTACTCTTAAAACCTAATCCCTCAACCTTCAACCCATAAACCCTTAATCCCAAAACTCTTAAACCCTAATCAATCAATCTTATAACCCTAAACCTTCAACCCTCAACCCTTTAACCCTCAAAACTTTAATTCAACCCTTAAACCCAAATCCCTCAATCCTATTACCCTCATCCCTCAACCCTCAACCCTTAAACCATATAACCTGAACTCCTCAACCCTCAACCCCCTACCCTCAAATACTCATCCCTCAATGCTCAACCATAATCCCTCAGGCCTCAACCCTATACCTTACGCCCTCAACCCTCAACCCTTAAATTCTAATCCCTCAATCTTCAATCCTTAAACCTAAATCATTAAACCCTTAAACCATCAACCTCAAACCTCAATCCTATAGCTTAAACCTTAATCGCTCAACACTCAACCCTTAAACCATAATCCATCAACCCTCAACCCTTAAACAATTATCTCTTAACCCTTAATTCTTAAACCCTCAGTCCTCAACCCATAAACCCTCAACACTCAAGCCTCAAGCCTTAAACCCCAAACCCTTAAACCCTCAACCCTTGACCCTCAACCCTCAAATCGAATCCCTCAACCCTATACCTTAAACCCTAATCCTTCAAACCTCAACCCTTAAATTGTCAACCCTTAAACCCCAATCCCTCAACCCTCAACCATTATACCCTTAACACCTAAACCCATAACCCTTAAACCCTAATCCATCAACATTCAACACTTCTACACTCATCCCTCAACCCTCAACCCTTAAATCCTCAACCCTTAATCTCCCAACCCTCAACCATTAAATCCTCAACCCTTAATCCCTCAACCCTCGACCCTTTAAAAAAAAAATCCTCAACCCTCAACCCTTAAACCCTCAATCCTCAAACTTCAACCCTCAACCCTAATCCCTCAACCCTTAAACCCTCAACCCTTAAAACCTAATCCCTCAACCCTCAGCCCTCAACCCTCAACCATTAAACCCTCATCTCTCAATGCTCAACCATAATCCTTCAAGCCTCAACCCTATACATGAAACCCTCAAGCCTCAACCCTTACACCCTAATCCCTCAAGCCTCAATCCTTAAAACCTAAACTGTTAAACCCTTAACCTCAAACGTCAACCATAATACCTCAAGCCTATTCCTTGAACTCTAATTCCTCAACTCTCAACCCTTAAGACCTAATCCCTCAATCATCATCCCTAAAACCCTCAACCCTCAAACCTTAAACCCTCATGACTCAAGCCTCAAGCCTTAAACCCTCAACCCTCAAAATGAATCCCACAACAATATAGCTTAAACAATAATCCCTCAACCATTAAATCCTAATCCCTCAATTCTCAGTCTTGAAACCCTTAACCCCTAAACCCACAACCCTTAAACCCTATTCCTTCAACCATCAACCCTTAACCCTCAACCCTCAACCCTAATCCTTCAACCCTATGCCTTAGATCCCAATCCCTAAGCTCTCAACCCCTAAACCCTAAAGCCTTGAAACCTAATCCCAATCCCTAAGCTCTCAACCCTTAAACCCTAAAGCCCTGAAACCTAATCCCTCAACCCTATAACCCTCAACCCTCAACCCTTAAACCCTCAACCCTCAACCCTCATCCCTCTACCCTATACATTAAGCCCTCAACCCTAATCTCTCAACCCTCAACCCTTAAAAACTAAGGAGGGAAGGAAAGGTAGAGAGGGTACAAGAGGGGTGGGTAATGAGACAAGAAGGGAGAGGTAGAGTGGTAAAGATGGAAGGAAGGAGAGTCATGGAGATAGGGAGAGAGTGAGAGAGAGGGTTGGAGGAAGAGGTAGTGATCTAGAGAAAGGGGATAGATGGGAGAGAAAAAATAATAGAGGGAGAGAGAAGAAGAGAGGTGTAGGGAGGAAAGGATAGAAGGAAACATAGAGAGAGGGATAGGGAGAGATATTGGGAGAGACCTAGAGAGGGGATAGAGAGAGAAGAGAGGGAGAGTGAAAGGGAAGTATCAATAGATGAGTAACAAGCGATGGAGGGAGAGGTACACATGGAGGTAGTGAGAGACATAGGGAGGAGGTGGAATGGAAAGGGAAGGAGGAATGAAAAGAAGAACAGATGAGGTAATGAGGACAGCAATGGAGACTGGAGGATGGGGAGAGAAGAAATAGAGTGGTGGATAGGTGGTTGGTGGAGAAAGGAGACTGGAGGAAGAGAAAGAGAAATGAAGGAAATAGTAAATGGAAGTGGAGGAAGAGAGGAAAGGAATTGAGGAAGGAAAGGTATAGAGGGTGGGAGAGACTTAGAGGGTTGAGAGAGAATAGGGTAAGTATTGGTTAAGAGGGAAGGAGACAAAGATGGACTAAAAGGTAAAACCTCAACTATACATCATTGATCATAAACCATAAACTTTAAGCATTATCAAAGTGGGGTAGTGAGAGAAAAATATAAACCAACAAAGTTGGTGTTTTTTTCAATACATCACCATTTGGTGAGTTCCAAATTTGGTGCTCACCAAATGTTGCATTACATTTGGTGAGTGCCAAATTTGGCATTCTCCAACTTTGGTGCTCACCAAATTGGCTACATTGTGAAGTACCAACCCAAAGGGTTGGATTTTTCCTTGGGAATACAACCCAGAGGGTTGGACAACCATTTGATACCATGGGCATGATTTTCTTAGGAGGGTACCAAATTTTCACCTATTTTTAGTCATGCTAACTAGCATGTTCATATGTCTTTCAATGAAAGTTTATAAAAAAACCGTGAAGATGTCAGACTCTCTCTTAGCTATCTAAATATATAATTTTTTTGCGTTTTGATTATGCTAAGGTTTTCATCCATAACTTCTCTTGTTATTACCTTCTTCTTTTTTTCAAAAACCAACATGTGTTAGTTTTAGGATAGTTTTTTATTCGTTCATCAAATCTTAAAATATTACGTTTTTTTAAACTAGACTTTATTCTACACGTGATGAAAAAATAAATTTTTGATTATTTTTCAAAAGATTTAGAGGGGAACATGCTCAAATTTTATCTTTTTAGGATATGTCGTCTTTGAAAATTCATAAAATATTATATGTTAATTAAAAAAATAGCCGAAAGAATGGGGATAAACTACATGGTGTTAGCTAATTTCTCGTTGTTTGGATTTTTGAAATTCTTAAAAAAAATTAATGAAAAGGGGGTCATCAAATACTATGCTAATTTTTTTGATAAAAATAGAACCTATTTCCCCCCATTTTTTAAACCCTTAATCTTCATTTTTTTTTAAAAAAAATTAGTAGCATAGAAACTAGACTCAGAGCACTTCAACTCTTGTTCTTGTTGCATCTCAAAATTTTGAGTGTAACTATCTTCATTTTCTCGTGCACATAAAACTTTTCTAATTTCAAAACAAAAAGTGGCATCTTAAGAGCCATTTTTGTGTCACAACTTGGTGCACTTACCCAATACTAACGACATCTTTATATTCACATGTACCCATGCCCAACTGATGTGGCATCTAAATAAGCCATCCACTAACAATCACACCCTAAGATTGGAATTTACACAATGGGTGTGGAAAGTCACTCACCCAACCTCCCACAAAATGCAAGCCTAAAAAAATATTTCTTTGAGATGTGTCATTGGCACCTAGATTGGAAAGACCATTTTCCTTTGAATTTCCTTCTCTAAGAATGTGATTCATTGTTACCAATTTGAAACCTTCAATAAGCTTTAGTGCTACTTCTTATTTGGCACAAAGTTTCAAGTTCTCCATTTGTCCAGTTCTTAATACATTCATGATGAGGGTTGAATCCCTTTCAATTTCTATATTTTCTATTTTTAGTTTTTGACATAGGCTTAACCCCAAAATTAAAGCCTAGAACTCTACTGCATTGTTGGTGCCAATTAGAAGTGGCTTTTCCAATCTTCCCACTATCCTTCCTAACCAATCTCTAAATATACAACTAGCCCCAGAAACCTAGGATTTCCATGTGAAGTCCCATCAAAATTTAACTTAAACCACCAGGCCACATGGGGATGCCAAGCCACATTCTTTCTCTCTAACTATGACTTGATACTGCCATTCCTGACCTAAGGAGGAATTATTAGACCATGTCATCTCTTCCATATCATGGCATCCCACTTAGTGAATACTGCTTTACCACCAATTCAGTCAACCACCCTTGAATTAACTATTTCAACTATACTTGCCTCAATATTGTTCAATAATGATTGTCAAGACATTGTCTTGTCCTGGAAGATGTGTCGGTTTCTCTCTTTCTATATTTCCTAGATTAATAATGATGGGCATGTGATCCAAAGGAAATTAAAAATTGAACTCTTGTGAAGCTTTGGTCAACCAATAAGCAGGCTCAATAAATTATTTGGAAGGGCCAAGTGCTAATGGAACTTTGTATAGATCCATAATTAGAAACTTTGTGAGAAAGGGTAGTTGAGAAATAAATTTTCCTCAGAATCCTCCACTTGTTTGCAAAGCACACATCTCAACAACCCATGGTATCCCAAGCTAGAAAAATTGTCCACAGTGAGCATGTGTCCTTGCACTGCTGCCTAAGTGAAAGTACCTACCTTTGGGAGACATTCATTGCTCCATCATAGATTGGTTGGGATCCTGGATTCATTCACCACTGAACTAGCTAAGATCTTATAACCATATTTGGAATTATAACTCCCATTCATGGAAGCATTCCATCTAAGCTTGTCACCTCTAGGTCAAGGACAAACAACCCAATGATCCAACTTAGATTCATAAGCTGCCATAGATCTAGGGTCCAAACCTAATTCATGAAGGATTTTCCAATGATACTTAAGGCTCTTGTCATCCATAGAAACTAACATATAATCCACCACTTTGCTACCCCAAGCCTGCTTTGTTATAATTTTGATCTGGGCCAAGTTAGCTCTATCCTCTAGTTTATGGTAACATTCCCATGAGTCTTCCCAGTAGAGAGTAGACTACCGTTCCTTTACCTTCCACGTCAGATGATCTAGCATTAAACCCCTGCAGCCATGTCAAAGAAAGCTAAATACTTGGATGTTGAGGAGTTAACATGTTTCCATCAGTGAATTATTAATGAGTAACTTCTAGCACACACTGAGCTATCTAAATCCCTTCCAATTGACCCTCCCTCCACACCTTCTAGAAGGCCCTCCTAGGTGCCTCTGCCATGATTATGAAGAAAATAGAAGATAACGGATCCCCTTGCCTAAGCCCCCTAGATACATTGAAATAACATTCTACAAAGATATTCAAAAGTACAAAGTACCTCGGGAAGGCAATCCAATAAAAAATCTACTTCAACCACTACCTATTAAAACCAAAATCCTCCATGAGTTTAAAGAGGAAACACCAATACACCTTATCATAAACTTTCTTTATATCAACCTTGACCAACATTGACTGATTTTTTGTTTTTTGGATGGAATGGATTGCTTCTTGAGCAATAATGATGCTGTCAAAAATTGATCTAACGGGGACAAAGTTGGATTGTTCTTCTATAATTATGTGAGGTAGGAGACTTTTAACACTATTTGCAATGGCTTTGGCTAGGATCTTATAAATTGTGTTACAGAGGGAGATTGGTCTAAACTCGTCTAGAGTTTTAGGCAATTCTTTTTTTTAGGATCAATGTGATGAAAGTGTTATTCATCTCCTTGAGGAATTTTATTGATCTTCTAGAATCTTCGAAGGCCTCGACCACATCCATGCCAAGGATGTCACAACATTTTTGAAATAAAACCACAAGAAACCCATCAGGGCCAGGTGCCTTATCTAGGTGAAGGTGGAAAAGGGCCTCTTTGGTCTCTTTCTTAGAGAACTTGTTGTTCAACATAGCATTATGATCATTGGTTATGAGGCGAGGGATGTCGCTTATGCATATGTGTTGATCTTCTAGTCAAAAATCTTCACATTCATTCAAAAAAAATTGAAAGTAATCTATGGTTGCACCTTTATTGTCCTCAATCTTATCCAAAATTCTACCATCACTTGTTTTGAAACATGAAATCCTATTAATTTCCCTTCTCACCTTGAAGGAGTTGTCAAATAATTTTTTATTCTTATCACCACCTTTCAACCACAATCTCTATATTTTTGAAGCCAAAATATTTATTCTTTGGACATCAGATCATTCATTTTTTTAAATAATTATTTCTCTTGGGCATAGCTACTATTATCCATCCCATTCCTAATAACCTCTTCATTTAAAGCCTGTAGTGATTCTTGAGTATTTTGTTTCTCTTCAAAAGTGTTCTTGAAATGCTCTTTATTCCAAGTCTTTAGATTATGCTTAATCAACTTCAATTTTGCAATAATGTTGAAAATTTTAGAACCCCCTAGGTTATGATTCAACCGCCATTTCTTTATAAGGTCCATTAAATGAGGATCCTAGAACCAAATATTCCCAAACTTGAATAGGTATCTGAGTGATGTTCTTTCCCCCACAATGTCTAACATCATAGGGAAATGATTAGAGCCAAAGCCAGGTAAAATTCAACCCTACATATTGAAAGGAAACCTTCCCATGTCACCTTTGAACAAAAACCTATCCAACCTTTTGGCTATATTGCAGAAGCTAGTCTACCTATTAGTCCATGTGAATTTCCCATTTCCCATAATGATTTCAAGAAATGGGTTTCTCTCCACAAACTTGTCAAAATCAATTTGAGACTACGATTTCCTATCTATGTTGCCATTTTTATCAAAGGCCCTTATAATTGCATTGAAATCCCCTCCCAAAATGAAGAATTCAAATGATGGATCATTGCATATTATTCTTAGCTCTCTCCAAATGTCCCTTTTTTGAATGCAAGTAATTGTACCATAAACATTTATAAGCAAAAAATTCAAATTTGAAGCAAGGATTCTTACCTTGCAAGCTAGCCAATGTTTGTTTGAATTTATTTCTTGCATAAGCACATTATAGGGATTCCATAAGGCAAGGATCCCTCATTGGGATCCATCCAAATTCAACCCAAAGAATTTCCATAATCTCAAGCTCTTGCAAAAAATGCTCCTTTTATTGCTCACTTAGCTAAGTTGTTTCTTGGAATATACACACATCTACCTGAAAAGACTCGAATTGTTTCGTAATAAGGTATTATTTGTTAGGATCATTTAGGCCCCTAATGTTCTAGGTTATGATCTTCATTTTTGATCATGAAGGGGGTCACCCTTCCGTACTTTCAACATTTTGTTGATCTCTAATTTTCTATTGGCTTCCACCATTCCCTTTTAGTTTTTATTGGTTAGGGATCTGACCATGCATATTTTTTTCTCCATAATCCAAATAAATCCTACTTGGATGTTTCTGAATTATTCCCAAGCCCCCCAACTATGCTATTTTTGAGTGGCACAAGATTGAAACACATGTAAGATGTTTGGGAGACAACATTGGCCTCCACCAATTGATCTTCATCTTCCAGTTTGGGTCCTTCCCAATCATCTTCCAAATCTTCATTCACCAGGCTTAACAACCCCTCTTTGGTCACTTTCGCTAACTTGGCTAGTTCATAGCCTACTTCCATTAGTGAGTTGAGATCTTCTTCATTGATATTGGATACCACCGCACCCAGAGCTTTCATGATTTTTGAATTCAACACTTGTCTCTGATCCAATTGGATGGTCTGTTAAACCAAAGGAGCCACATCCCTATCCTTCAAGCTAGATTCCACCATCTGCAACCCCTTAGGCTCATTTATAGGTGACTCTACTGGTTTTACCTTAGGACTACTAGAAGTGATTCCTAGAGTGCAATTAGGATCCACCAAATCTATCACTGAGCCATGCATTGTGACCAAATTAGGGCACATAATGCTATTAGCCTTTTCCTCTCAACATATGCCAGGATCCATTGAGCACCATTCAATGGTTTCCAAAAGCACATTTTCTATGTTTAGGTCATATACCAACAATTGACACAAAGTGCCCTAATTGGTAATAATCTCAATTTCTTGCCAGTGCGAGATAAAATGCTTAATTTCCTAATCCTTTAATTAATTAAATATGTATCATTTATTGAATTTATATCCTATTATTTTCCTTCAATTAAACAAATATTTATCATTTATTTAATTAATATCCCTTATCCTTTTCCATTAATAAAATGAATATTTATTATTTATTTAATTAATATCCATTTCCATAATCCTTTAATTAAATATATATTCCTATTTATTTTATTTTTATCCCATCATGATCCCATTAATTAATTTATTCATTTGTATTTGATCCAAATCCTAACTCTCCTTCATTCTTGGTCATCCATCATTAATCATTTCTATACATTGATTTTGCCTCTACAAGATTCTATATCTAGAGGTTCTCATCCTTAATTTTGACCTAAGAATCCAATCTTGAACTATCATACCTACATGATATCTTTTTAATCACTCATCTATCAAATCATATCAATTTTATGCTAGAATTTTAAGAAATACACATATCAAGATCAAGAGAAAATCAAATAGAATAAGGGTGCACTCTATTTCCACTCATCAAAGAGAGAAGCAAAGATTCTAGGTGAAGGTATTATATTTTTGTACTTATTTTATCTTCCTTTTATTTTCCTTTAATATTTTCTATTCATTTAATTATGGTATGCCCAATGGGACTCCCCATCCTTATTTTTCCATGTCCCTTTCTCTAGAAAAATAGTTACAGAGTAGAATCTAAGAATTCTATTGCATTCCTCCATAGGAGCTCATCTCACTTTGCAGTCTGGGATGTAGCATCTATAGTGAGGGCCTCACAACATATATAGAGCTTTTTGAAAAAGGATCATCTACCAAAAAGGTATCACCATCATAATATCATCAGTTTAGGATCACTATGCTAGTATAGAGTTGATTCCTAGAATCCCTCCATAGGAGCATGTTTAAGTGTGCAGTTTGGAACGTAGCACCTATGATGGCTCTTGTACACCATATATAAAACTAAATGTAGGGAAACTAAATGTTCAAGGTTGACTTGTTCCTCAAAGATGAATCTTACCATACAAATGTAGGGAAACCAATTCATGCAAAGGAATCAAGTTATTATGCCATTTCTTGTAAATTTGAGACAATTGTGTTCTATTTCCTTCTATGGATGCAAACCTATAGGAGTTGTTTTCATTTGATGATTTTCATTTGATGAAAACCAAGTGTTCAGTAGGATCAGAGGATGAAATCACTTTGATTCTTGAGGGCATTCTCATTCAGGGATTGTATATGAGCTTGAAAGATTCTATAAGAAAGTGGTATTGATGTTATTTGATCTATGGAAGCAATTCTAAATCATTCTAAATCATTCTCTAAATTTTATTCAAATTTTCATATTATTGTATGTTCAATCATTCATATTCAAAAATTTAGAAAAAAATGTATTTCAAAAAGTGTCATATAGTTCATCATTTTTCATTAATTTTAGGGTTATCCCACAATGTTGGTTTACAATTTCTAGGAGATTCTGATTTTAGCTGAAATCACATATTTTTAGCAAATATAATTATTTAAGCCTTAAAAATTTCCATTTGTAGGATTCCAATTGAAGAATGTTTGACCAAACCACCTTAGATCAAACCCCCTTCAATAGAACCTTGCTAGTTTTAAACCATACCTATAATGAAGTCTCCTTTATACCTATCAAAATGTTGATAAAAGACCACTTTTGATTTACCTTTTGGGGCATGAAATTAATTTATTAAAAAAATTATTTTTGAAGGTATTTATTCCTTATTATAAGCTTCCCAAAAAGTATAATTTTAAATAAATTTAATTTAATTATTATTTTTATTTTTTATTTCTTGTGAATCTAGGTTTTTCACTAAAAATCATGCTCTCTATTCTGCACGTGGAAAAATAGAAGATTATCAATTTTTTTTTTGAAAAATATCAATGCACCAGATATTGAAATCCTTGATCCAACAAAAGAAAAAATAATTTTGATACATATAAAAAAATTTGTGTTATATGGTCTGCCTATGTTTTAATTGTAATTGGTTTGACTTCGAAACTTGATTAAGGAGAATATATTCAATAAAACACTATAAAACTAATTGGAAGAACTAGATATTGTAGTTACAAATATAAATTTAAAAAAATCATAATTTTATCCTTCATGGAAAAAAAGTTATGTGTTATACGATGAGCGTTACTCCTTAAAAATGGTGTTTACTGAAAAAAACTAGTTTTCGAAGGAGATGGAAAAAGAAGTGCAATATGATTCCAAAATTTTTGAAAAATATATATTTAGAATCTGCAGAAAAAATGTCACAAATCACTAGTTTGCATCAGCTTCAAATTCCTCACGGTTTAGCCACTATAGGTGTCTGAAAGTGAAGATTTAGTTAGAAAAAATCAGTTCAATGTCCAGTTTGGAAAAAACTTGTAAACCAGTATTGGGGGATCACCCTTTACTTGCATTAGGTCATCAAATTCTGGATAAAAATTTCACAGAAATTACAATTTGAAACTAGAAATAAAAATCACATATAGAAGTCCATAATTTGAAAATTTTCAATTCTTAAAACCCTGAGTATGAACCCATTCGCCCATGGGTGAATGAGTCCCTGTACAGACTTTCTGACACATTTTTTAGTCCATTTAAATCTTTGTTTTAACTTCTTGTTTTTGTTGTTCAAACTATGTTTTGAAATTATAAAAAAAGTTAATATATGTCCAACAAAAGGTGTTATTTTATCTCATTTTTTACAAACTCATAAAAATTCTATTGCATTTCAATATTAAAAATCATCAAACCTATAGGAAATTTTTTTACATTTTTTAAGTATTGCATAAGTTGGATAGATTAGCTTTCATTTTGGCACATAATTTTAGTATATTTTGTTTCCAATTATTCCAATAAAAATCTCATCAACAAGCATGTTAGTCATTCTTCAAACATCTTTCCTAGTTATGAGAGTCTCTTAGTGCAAGAGAGTGGAATTATTGACACATTCCTTAAATCCACATCCCTTAATATCTCTCCTATTTGTGAGAATGTTTTATTGAAAGATGATGTAAGCATAGACAATCATGACAATCATAGTTTCTCTTCTCCCAATACCTCTCCTACTTGTGATGAAGGTATTTTGGTGTTAGAAGATACACCCATTGAGAGTCATGACAATCTTGAAAGCTCCTCTCCTAAAAAATCTCCTAGTTGGAAATATATTATGGCACAAGAGAATGAGATCATTGGCTATTTCTTAACGTTACCTTACATAGTCTCCATTAATCTCCCACTCATGAGAATTTTTTAGTAAAAAAGGATGAAATCATGGACAATCATGATAATCACATTTTTTCTTCTCCCAATATCTCTCTGATTTCTGAAGAAGATAGTTTGGTGTTAGAAGATACACTCATTGAGAGTCATGAGAGTCTTGTTTCTCCCTCTCCTAAAAATTATCTCACTTGGGAACATCTTGTTGAACAAAAGGATCCAATAATTTATAAGCAAGAAAATAATAGTTCTTCTCTCAAGATGCCTACCCTACTTGTGATTAAGTTATCCCAAAAAATCTATCCATGGAATGTGACAAACATCTTGTTTTCTCCTCTCCTAAAATCTCTCCTACTAGGGAAGATAGCATAGTGCACAAAAATGATAGCATTGATAGTTATCATTCAAACAATAGTAATGTGGTTTCATTAGATGAGGATAATGAGGTAACATTACTCTCCTTCACTAAAATATCATCACAATGAGGATAATTCTTTTGAGGAACATGAACATTAGATATCCCTTGAGACCTCTTAAAATTTCTCTAATTATTCAACCTCTTAAGTCATCTCCTAAGCCACTTCTTACCATCTACCCACCCTCTTATCAACCTCAAGTTCAAAACAATCACATGCTTATCATAGGACCACCTAAAAAGAAACCATTATCCCTAGGAGATATCTTAAAATTTACAATTCAGCTTGATACTAACAATGTTTCGCAACAACTGGATTTACAATAACATTTCTCACACATATAATACAAGGAAAAAAAGGAAACTGAAAACCATACTTACTTAATTACCATTAACTCAACCTACTTTTCATAGTGCTCCTTGGTTTCCTTTACATAGTGAAAAGGAGTATGATCTTGTTGAACAAGTTAAAAATACTCCTGCTAATATATCTGAATAGGATCTTATTCAAGCATCACCTATTTATCATAACATGCTTCAAAATTCCTTGAAAAAATTTGTGGTTCCTCCTAGTGCAAATACAAATGATGTATCAACCCTAATTAAAGGAATGAATTTAGTTAATAGAGACATTATTTTTTACTAAAGTGAGCTACCTCCTTTGGAAGTGCAAAAACAACAAGAAGATTTCATGATAGTGGCTATCATTAATAAGTGTGGGATAAAGTGAACCCTTGTTGACAATGGTTTATCCCTTAATGTGTGTAACATAAACCTTTTGGATAGACTTAAAATAGAAAAAATCAAAATACAACTAGGCTCTTTATCTATCTGTAGATTTGATAATGTAGGAAAATAACCACTTGGTGTGATCACATTAAATATTATAGTTGGAAAAGCTACATTGCAAACTCTTGTCAATGTTATGCCCAAAAATATTTCATAAATATTATTTTGGGAAGAACATGGATTCATGAAATGCATGTAGTTCCTTCAACTCTTCATTGTATAATGAATTATGTCTACAACAGCAAAGTGTATAAAATCTAAGCTAAACTTGAACTATAAAGTTTGCACACTAAGAAAGGCTAGGAAAGTCCTTTGAAAACATTGATACCAACCTCAAAAATATAACCCATAAAAGAGGAAGTAAAAGTGAAAAATATTGAAAAAGTCACAAAGTTATTGGAGGATGATTGGGGTTCCTTGGATTGTACACCTTCATGGGAGAATACAAGAACATAACAAAAAAATATGAAAAAGAAAAAGAGCCAGCGATAATGTCAACACAAAGTTCAAAATAACCTTCGAAAGCATCCACTTCAATCACTTTAGACAAAGAAACAAATTACACAACAAACTTTGATGAAGTTGATTATTAAAAACCACCAAATCCAAAAGAAATGGAAGAAAATTGTGGAAGATTTTACAAACTTTTGAAACATCTTGGCTATAGTGGAAAAGGATGTGGTGCTAGAGAACAAGGTATTCATGTCCCTATAGAGCCTAACAAACAAGAAACCACAAATAGTCTTGGTTATTGTTTCTCGAAAGAAATGGAAGAAAAAAATAAATATTCACTTAATATCAATATTGCCAAACAAAACACTCCTAGTATAGATCTTCAACCACATGTCTTAGAAATGATTGGGGTGGATTATATTTTACACCCTCCTTCATAGGAGATTACAAAATCTCACAATCTAAAGATTCTTGTGTATGTATGACACTTTGTATTAAGAAAGAGATATCTTTTGCACAAACGAAAGAAACATATTCTACTATTGATCAAGAGAGTACCTTGTCAAAGCTTCTCCAAGCTCACTTGATATGTCTCCCTCCAAGAACAGGAAATAAATTTAACAACAAAAGTTCATTTTTTTCATATCATCGAGTTCATGGTCATTCTACTAATGAATGTAAAGCTTTGAGTGATAAAATTAAACATCTTAAGGATTGTGGTTCTCTTCCTTGTGTTGATTCATCTATTTCCTCTAAAATAATATTGTTTTTCATCCTATCACATTGCTCATCACTATGTGGTATTGGTAGCTTTATGCATCTTGCTCATTTTTATTCAAGGTGGTACAATATTAGGTGCAACCATATCTCTCTTAGTAGCAACATGATAGTTCCTAGTGGTTGTCTTTGTCTCTATAAATTGGGGGAAAGGATAACTATCTTTTCACGATGTGAATTATTTTAAAGGATCACCCCTTCCACTCTTTCTATGTAAAATATCAACACAGCGAGTATGTTGACATTTTAAGTGTGGGGAATATGATACCATGTTCTTTTTTTGCATGTTTCCTTCTTAGTGATGATACTATACATATCCTAGGAAGTAAGAGCTTTTTATTAAAAGTTTGGTCTTCGTATTTCACACTATGTCTCTCCTTGGTGGTGTCATTTGGTTTGATGTCCTTCAAGATTGTGATCTTTTTGAGCATATGATATTCCTCTTAGTGGTAATGCTAAAAATTTCATTCCCTAAGTTATGAATCTTTTATCCCCGAATTATCATCTCTTGGAGACACTAATCACAATGTTCCCCTTTGAATATCCTATCTCATTACATGTACAACCTTTTTCATGGCCACCAAACATAACACACCTTGCTTGTCAATAAGGCCATGTTTGTTCATAAATACTTAGCATAACATGTCTTGCTAAGCCTTATGAAGCTTGAAGTTCATATTGTGTGGAAATTTAATAGAGTTATTGGAGGTATGACTGGTACGGTTAGTAAAATGGGAGCTTGTCGACCTTACATGACTTTCTCATTTTGCGGTGAGAGATTGTAGACCTAGCATGAATTTCTTGCTTAGCCACCTCCTGGGGGCTCACCTAGCGGACAACGGATTTTACTAGCCCATGTGAGAATATTGTGGTTTGCATAGTGGACATCAAGTTTCACTTGTGAATTATTTTGGAAAAAAAAATAAGGCTTGATCCATATCAAGTTGGAAAAATAGTTGAGGCTTGATCCACCCCTTTCTTTTTTTTTCTTCTTCCTTTTAATCTTTGAAATTGTATATAAAATGTGTATCTTTTTTTTTTTTGCTGCATATCCAACATATTGTGTGTGTTCCTTTGTTCTTATGTTGGTTTCCCATGGGATCTTGATCCTACGAGATTGCACAACCTCCTTGATTTATGGCATCCTATCCCATCAACATTTGTGCACTTGGACCCCTCTTGACACATATTTGTCTACTTTAGTGTGAGTTTGACATAAGGTCATCCTCTTACTAAAGTGGGGGCTAAATGTAGTGTACGAAAATGTACTCCTTTACATTTTCACACTTTTATTGTTCCCTCTTAATTAAATTGGACTTAATTATTCCTTAATAATCCCTATTTTACATCTACAAGCCTAATAAATTACATTTTGTGAAGGGTAAACTTGGCAATAATTAATGCCAACACATAACACTTTACCTTGATCAATGCATGTTTTAGGAATAGGGACCTAGGACCCATTCACCCATGGGAAAATGGGTTCTCTCTAAGCCTTTCAACCCATTTTTAAAACATGTTTTTGGTGTGATTTTAATGATTCCGAATTCATATTCATATGTTAGATTGCAATGTTTAATTTTAGAGAAATTAGAAAATCATCTATAAAAGCAAGGTTATTTTATCAATTCAAAACATATAGCAAGAGGTGAACTTTCATATGAGAAAATATTATTTCCAAGAGCATTCAAGAGAAGATTTACCAAGAATTTGTTGCAAAAAATAAAGATCTCAAGCATCATGTTAAAGTTATGTTCAACCATGCATGTTGTTGGAGCTAACATTGTGATGTAGGTTTCAAGATTCAATTCTACATTCAAGCTAAGATTCAAGAATCAAGATCCACATCCATTGAAGAAATTTTATACAATATCAACATCAACATTTCAGATTTCCAAAAGTTTATTCAAGGGTTTGGTGAGTTACAACATTGTATTGTTCATTCATCATTCCTTTCATATTTCATTATTTCATTTCAAAGTTTAATTACCAAATTGGGCTTTGACCAAGCCAAACCCCAATTCACCAAAAATAAAAAAAATTCCCCTCTTATGTTTATATTGCATGTCCTAGCTTGAAGAAAAATTGAAGAGTGGAAATATCTAAAGTGAAAAATTACAAAAAGTTCCAAAAATTGTCAAGATCATAGAAACTTAGATCTCTGATTTATTTCCCATCATTTTTGAGTGAAACCAATGGGAAATTGTATCTCAAATATGTCTTCAAAGGATCCTAAAAATTTATTTTCTTACGACTCATTCGCCATTTCTAGACACTTTGCAACCAACTTTAAAGGAAAGTTTAAGTGTCTTCCACTCATTGAAAAATTACAAAATTGACTGTTTCTATTAGATCTAGGCTTCATCTACATGAATCAAGTCAAAGGTTACAGATTTGAGGTCATTTTCTATTTTATTTTCATCTCCCAAATTTTTTTTTGATCTTTACGGGCCCTGTCAACACACATAAAGGAAATTGCTATATCTTTCATAGAATTGACTCACCTAAGGGCTGAAAGTTAATTCTATCTAGGAGGATCTCAATTCCGTAATGAAATAGAAAATAGGTAGGTTAATTACACCCCATTTTCCTCTTTCTATTAATTGTAATTTTGGTGAAACATTCCAAATTTAGTAGAAAACCTTATGTTTTGGACCAATACCCTAATTTTCTATGTTTCAAAAACCACCTCCAATTTCTCGTAAACCTAGACCACAAACTTGTAGACCAAAACTAGAAACATTAGTCTCACAATTTCTTCTCTAAATCCATCCAAGAAGATTGAGATCATGCCCGAATGGAGATCATTTTTTTACAAGCAAATGAAAGTGTGTCGAACTCTAAATTAGACTAAATGCAAGCTTTTGAGAAGGGTTTTTACTACACTACTTTGATACCATATGAGAACCTAAAAATTAAAGAGATAAAATAACAAGCACAATGAGCAACCCAAATATTTATTTAGTTGACCCGAATACAATGATGACAAAGCCTTGCATATATAGAAAAGGAAGAAGCAATCCACTTATCATGTGGATTGACAAGTTCCGCATGATGTGGCACAAATGGGTAGATAAGTGTCCTATATGTGTCAATATTTAGATCACTTGGAATGTAAAAACCAACAACCTATTTGACCAAGTAATCAACCTTGATGACAAGTGTAGAATGACTTCAAAAGTGACCTTTGAGGTGAGATAAAAATTCTTCCAACCTCAAAAGGTATGCACATGAGGTTAACCAAACAACTTAGAGGTACCCTCAAGAGGTCTAAAAGGTTGCACATTTAGTTAGAAAAGATTTTTTATAACCTCATCAACCTAAGTACACTTAAGCTCTAGTGAATAGATAAATTATTCACTCTAACATTTCATAGGCCCATTTTACACAAGGATATTCATTTCTTCTATCATGAAAATATAATGGATTGAGTTAAAAAGTGTATTTATATCACTTGAATAAAATATTGGGAGCTTATGTAATATGAGGAAATGACCATACACTATTCCAATAAAGGATTTTTATATTTCATAAACTCTTTATTATGGTGCATGCAAGGAGAGATCCTTCTATTATCAATATTGTTGTGAAACTCCAAAATTTTAAAAATATTTTATTGTTGTTGTTATAAAATGGGCATATTTATCTTAAGATTAGATTTATCTAAAATTCCATCAATTTTTTCCGTTAATTTCTAAAATTTTAGACTAATGCTAGACAAAAACATTCAATATGTTATGATAATGAAGAACTCAATAATTATTCTACTATTGAGGATATACAAAAAATGTGGCTTCAAGTAGTTCATCTCAAGGGAATCAATCTCTAATTTTTAAAGAAAATGATCTTATAATAATATTTAATGTAATATTTATAGATTGAATAATATCACAAAACATTTCCCTTGTATCTATTACTTTTTTGGTAGTGCATTTGACATAAAAAATAGTGCATAATTATTTCATATCCCCAAATTAAGACATAATTCCCTACTTGTTATACACTATAAAAATTTTGTAGTACTATTCATATTTTTTATTAAGTTCCAACTATTGAATGTTAGAATTAGGAATTCCAACTTAATATTTATAGATTGTTGATGCAAGAATCTTTATTTTTTAGCTTGAAAAGATATTGGATCGAGTTAAGTGTCTTTATCTTATTCAACTTGAATAAAAGATTAGGAGCTTTTTGTACTATGAAGCAATGTGAGTATGTTGTTTCTATGTAGGATTTATATTTTTCATAAACTCATTGTGATTTTCCATAGATGGTGAAATAAAGAAAAATAGGATAGGGGGATTTCCCAAAATGGAAAAGTAGATCCTGTTAGGACTGATAAAAATTTGCATAATCATATCTCTAAAAAATCTAACCCTAAGCCAGTGACAAAATGTATTTTTTTATGATTCCTTTATGCACCATATCACTTAATTTGTCATATAAATTTTCCACTTTAAGTATCCCATTTGTTCTCCCACAGTCATCTTCTTAAGCTCATACTTGTTATCGGGTCCTACTATAAACTAACCTATATTGGTGATACTGCACCATATCAATAGGAATTACTTTGAAGTCCCTCCAATAAAACAATTTGCAAAAAAAAATATAAAACATCATTGAAGAAACTACAACATATCGAGATGAGATTCTTTAGAGTCCCTTCGATGAAATGATCTGCATTAAAAAGCATAACATTCATTCAAGAGACCAAATTATCCCAGATCTAATAATACAAATAGTAAATATTACATCAACAAAAAATAAAAAATATATAATTTAATATATGGTGGGCCCATAGATACATTGAAGTAATTGTTACCTAATTTTTAGCTTTAAGTTGAAATCAAGTTTAGTGTTTATTCTTTTGTGTTATTTGTTTAAACATTTAAAAGATAAGCCATAGTCTGCTAAGTCAATATGCATGATAAAAATTGTCAAATGAAACAGATTAATTTTTCATTCCAATGTTGCAATTATAGAAAATGAGAAAAGAGAACCATATGTGTACAAATGTAATCTCTATTAGGGTATGTGCAGGATCATCATGGAAAAAATAGGCCCTTAAGTGGCAAAAAATTCAGAAAAATTAGAGTTAGGCAACTTGACATAAAAATTTGAATAAGTTATCTATATTATTTCAAAAATATGTAAGAATAGAATCTGTAGAAAATTGAATGTCGTTTCTAAACTACTAGTTTTGTTTTAAAAAATATAAAAATCTATTTGGAAAAAAATTGAAATTTCAATTCAATATTACTTAAATTTTAGGGGAAAAATAAGAAGTAGGTGTCTGTCGACCACCCTAACCACAATAAAATGATAATATTTTTTATAATATTTTAGATATAAGTAGAGGACTCATGTCCTGATGTGATGCATATTTTTTGTAATTTTTTCAAAGTAAATAATTAATTATGAATGTTTTATTACAACTTTTAAAAACATAAAAACTGTATGTCTGACCACCTTAACTTGGTCAAAACTTCATGAAATTCAATTTTTTTTTTTTAATCCTATAGTATGCAAAGCATAGAATGTGACACATGTTTTGGATTCAAAAAATGTGATACCATTTGAAAGTTATAGATATTTTTCAATCAACCTATCAATCAGTGATTTAGTCATAATTCAAATAGAAAATAAATAATAATTACTTATTAAATTCAAAGTAAAGAATAATTTATATTGGTGGAAATCTAAGAATCTCCTTTAAAAACCCTTTTCGTTTCATCAAATTTGGGTTAAAAAAAAAGTCATCAGCCACATACCCGTCATATTGCCACTTTTTGGCCCATCATGATCTTGCACATACCCATTAATAATCATGAACTGTACATGTCCCTCACAAGCCAAGGGACTAAATTTACTTATTCAATGAAAATAAACAAATAGTTTATACATGTATAAGTAAAAAAATAAATGTGCATATAAGGATAGAGACCAGTCATTTCCTAAGAATGATTGGTTTTGAAGGTGTCGTCTCATTCTGCTATTGCCCCCGAGTTGCTTGTGTCCTTCCCAGCTCCTTACTGATCCTAGCTCCTACATCCGGAAAAAAAAATGACATTAGAGCAATGCTCTAAGAAATGAAAGATCTCAAACCTTACATGAACACCTACCTATGCATGTATAAACTTATCCCTAAGTGCATTAAATAAGCATGCAAACCTTGGATGTCCTAGAAAATAGTGAAGTCATCAAACACATCCAAAATATGAATCTATTTTTCTAACTTGTTTGCTTCATGTTTAGATTTAGGACAAGTCTTGTTACTATTCTGATTTAGTTAAATAAAACATGTAGGATAAATGTAGCTCCCACGAGAATAGAGCTCAACATGCTTTGAGAGAAATGGGAAATTGAGCAACTTGATCAAATATATACATGTTATCAATGCATTAAATCAATATGGAATCTCACCAGTTGATCAACTTTCATTATCAGACTCAAAAGATGCAACAAATTTTGCTGGAAATGTCTTTCAATCTTCTTAAGTGGATCCATGATCCATTTTATAAAAAGAAGTAAATTATTTTGGAGATGCATCAAGTCCAATCATAGATGTATCAAGTTCAATTATGCATCTCTTAAATAATGAAGAAGAAATTAGGGCAGTCCATAGGTGCAAAATGTATTCTCATGTCATGCAGGACAATAATAAAGAAAAATGTCTTTTGACTTTACTAAAGGAAAAAAAGAAATGGTCACAAGAGATTACATTATAGATGAAGAAGAAAGGAAGGGTAGTAAGACATTTCAACTGCCCTGTTCGGTGTCACATAAAGATCAACTTTCATTTACATTTTCTTGAGTTGCTCAAACCCAAGGATTACATCCAAAAGTGATATGTAGTTGACAATAACTTTATTGATTTAAATGGGGCAAGAGTCAAGTTTTAAAACTTAAAAAGTGTAACTTTTAATGGGCATGAGATATTTGCCACACTAGTTGCACAATCTATTGTTTTGAGATAATGAAAATGATAGAAATTTAACAAGGGAAAGAGCAATGTGGAGTTATAAGCATGATTAACAATTTATGCATAATAAACTATACACAAGGAGTTGATCATAAAACACATTAACAAGGACCACAAAATTCATGACTTCAAACAAGAGTTCAAAAGGATAGTGCAGATTGTCAAAAGACAACCATTAACAAAGGGCAGGATTTTGATCATTGATGACAATCATAGATAAAAGGAAGTCTCAAGGAAAACAATAAATGATCATGAAGTTCACAAAAGGATCTTCAAGTGTTTAAGGTTTCAACATGTAAAATAAGAGCTTATGACAGTTGTAGAAATTTGTCACAAATGGTCATGGATAGACGTTTTTTTGGTAGAAATTTCTCTTTGCACACATCACAAGTGATGAAAGACCTACAAAACCAGTTTTGTAAGCTACTCATTAAGATATAATTCATCGATAAGTCCTTTAGTTATTAGCCAAAAAATAAATACATCACAAATAGGGTCCCAAGATCTTGTGTTGGAGTTACTATCAGGATTAGCAGGGATGAATATGTTAGTCCCCATGATTAATCAAGTGCCATTGTATGACATTCTTTGAGAATGGAAGATGAAAGCATAGTTCACTATGAGAATATCAATTCCTCAACAATTGGAATGTTTGTTTATCAAAAGGATGTATTTGATCTCTCCAAGGACTTGGAATTCCTTTCTAGTGTTGTTCAAAATGATTCAAAATACCCTTCAAACATAAATATGTTGTAGATGGAAAGGAAGAAGGCCTCTCCCTAAACATAGCCATAAATCCCAGGTGTAGAATTTGCATAGATAGTAGTAAAGGATTGTTACTATAGAGGTATAAAAGAAAATAACAGATAAACAATGCTAGATCATAGAGTCAACTCAATAGTGTCATTCATTATCAAAAAGAGTTCTAATCACAAGGAAGACAACAAGAGAATTCTAGCTATAGAACATGAACATTGACATGAATTCTAGAAATCAATGCATATTTAAAGATGGCATGACAGTCATGAGAGGGAAGTGGTAGTTGAAAATCACAGTGTAAGGATGAGACTTCATGACAAGTCTATAATGAACCTTGACAAGTATGACAAAATGTCATTCTTTGAAAACTTTAATGAGCAGATAAGCTACAAAAGGGAGTCCATTATGTTGATCATGGTGCAAAAGTTACATGTGGTAGTGTTTTGTCAAAGAATTTGAGGCATACTAAGGGGCTACCATGAGTATTTAGGAACATGAAGAGTTATCATTAAAAGGACAGTATGGTGTACTCAATGGATCAGCCCCAAACATCATAGATACTACAAGGAATACTCCCCAGAGTTGTGATTGAAAATGAACAAGGTAGTTCATAGCCAAAAAAAGGTGAACATGATAAAATGCATAAAACTAGAAAGGATGCATAAAGCCTGTGGATTATACCCATGTTGCACAATGACATTGAGTCATTTTTGCAGGTTATATTTATTTCAAAAAACAACATTTTTTTGTGGAATAGTGATAGAGGTAGCTCTTGTTTTAACTCATAGGTCTCTCAGGAAATAGCATTCATATTATAAATTGGGTGATTGTCCAATATTGGCTGCCATTTGCATGGCATCAAGAAACAATAAATTTGGAATGGTTTTCTTCTCAATATAGAAAACCCATCTAGGGTTTATCAAAAGTGACAAGAATAGAGTGGAATGGCCATGAATCTGAAATACAAAATGTATGGTTGTTACTCATTCAAAATTGTAGCTACAGCCGTAATCCAAGATAGGGGGTTTTTCCTACAAAAAGCCAAAATCCACTTGGGGTCTTTACATAAAAGCAATCTTTCTACAAATTGAAGGTAACCCACTTGATTTTTTTTGACAAGAATCATAAATTTCTGCAAATGAACAAAAACCCACTTGTGTTTTTGCAAAAAAATTAGAGTTTTCTTCAAAACCACAAAACCGATTTGGGGTTTTAGATTTAAAGTGCATAATACAGGAAAATGAAGACATAAGAAAAAACCCATTTGGTTCTTTTTACTATAAATTGGAAATGCAGTGTCATTCAAAAGCCATCATGGAATTTAAAGAAATGACCAACAAGAAAAACCCTACTTCTCTTTTCATGGTCGTGGCCAAAGGAACAACACTTCTTCATGAAACAACAAAGAGATTGGGGTTTCTTCATTTGAATCCAACTGCAAAGAAGGAAATAAACATTGTTTTTATATTCTCAAGATGGAGTGCTTGAAATAGCTTTATTTTGCTCAAAATTTGAGGAATGGAGTCAACTTAAAGCTTACAAGAGCTTTTTTCTTTTTTTTCTTCAACTTGAAATCATTTTGGTTGTATGAAATGGCCCTATTTCGAGCTTCATATTCCCTCATGGCAGCTATTCAGTGAAAAGAAGTAATAAGAAAAAGAACAAAATGATCCACATGCTTAGAGAATGCTTCAGGCCATGACCTACAATCAATGGAGGAGCTCCAAAGAATTAAAAAAGATTCATATTTATGTCAAATAAATGCATTTACTTGTGTTTGTATGCACTTTCCAATAGAAAATTCCATGAAAAACTAGTGTTGAGCATCATTTCTAGTGTCAACTCCAAACCCCATGGTGCTAGCATGTCTTTGTCGAGTGATCGATGACAAAATGATGGTGTTTTTTTCCACAATTTTTATCTTTTGATGATTAGGGTTTGATCCTTCTAGATGCCGATGGGATTTTTATCCCATGTTTTAAAAAATGAAGCTCATGTTAATGCATAAAGGGGGTTGAATGGTAAGTTCATGACTTAGGAATTTTATGCCTTAAGTCTAATTCCTTGTTTCAAATATTGCTAAGTGTTTCAAACATGAAACATATGGAGTTTTCCAAGTCACAGGTCATGCCTTTAACCTTTTGGTCATGAATTCCTTAGCACCTTGAAGACTTAGAATATTCCTTCCAAGAAGTGTGGAGGTTAGCCATATAGGCCAAACTTGAACCTTTATTGCTACCTTTTAAAATTAAAATGTTGACCACATGTGGCCTTGGAGTGTAGAATGAGAAAAGTAAAATGATCAAGTTCCTTGGAAGAATTGTGATCTTGTTAATGCTTTTGAAAGCATTATAAAACTTCAGTATTGTTTTTGTACTTGTTTCAAAATATAAAAATATCATTTAAGTGATTTGCTAATCACTTTGATATTTTTCACTTGCAAATGTAATGTAATTCATATTGATGGTGGGCCCTCTTATATTTTTATAATTTGAAATGTAAAATAACTTCATTAAGTGGTGTATTATGAATCACGTAATCAAGTTATTATCCTTAAGTCTTTTTAGGAGTCTTATGTTTCCAAAACACACATATTGCATGAGTCAAAGTTGGGAGAAAAAATGATTGAATTGTAGACATGAAGAGAGTGTGGGGGGTGAAGTATTTGACTATTTTGGAGAAAAAGGTACTACTTTGCAGGGAGTTTGTCACACTTTTAGCATGACTTGAGTTTGAGCCTATCTTTTCACCATTTTAGAGACATTTTGGAGTGATTTTGGAAGGTTCTATTTTGGTTTTTGTGCCTCATCTGACTAGAACCTTCTAGATGGGAAGGCATTAGAGTTGTGTGATCTTTTTGCTTAAGTATGTTCATTTTGGGCATTTTTGGAGGTAGTTATTTCTTTCCAGCAGCAAGATAGCTTGTTTTGGAGTTATTTTTGATGGAGCAATATTGTAACTCAGATGGACTTGGGATACAGTAAGCACTTTGAATTAATAAAATAGAGCATTTTACCTTCTCATTTCATGTTTCATGGTATGCAGTTAATAATTGATTAGTTTGTGTTGTGAAAATTTATCTTTCCTTGTAAACTTGTCTCATGTTTATGCATCTATTTAGCAAAAAATGTATGTTGATAGGTTATAAGTTGTGTTATTGAATAGTGTTGTTAGTTGTGAAACCTTTGTTTTCCTTGTAAAAGCAATGTTTAGAGACCTCCTTATAAATTACTTATGTAAACTGCATTTGAAAATGAGTTGTGTAAATCAAGTTTTATGATATTGATTTGAATGTGGTAGGATGTTATCAGGTCCTAGTTATTTTTTGGTGTATCACCTTAGATATTTTCAGTATTATGTTAATTTTTCATGCAATTCTTATGCTTTATCTTAGAAATTAGTAGTTAGGTGGCATCAAAAGGGGAAGCCAACCCATAATTTGGAGATTTTCTTTCGAATAAGACAGCCACAACATGAAAGCAGTCCCATGTTACATCCAAACCTCCTAATTTCATTCACAACTTGGCATTAGGGTACAAATTTAGATCCCTAACAGTTTTGGGACACTTGGTGGGACTGTGAACTACTTCTTAGTTCATTTTTTCATATTTTATTGCTGTTATTTGGTGTGTGCAACAATAGTTTTAGCATTTTGGAGGCATTTTCTTTAGATACCTAGAGACTCTGAGAAGTTTTACTAGTTTTCATATGATCAAGTGTTGGTTAGATTCAAGTAAATCTGATTTTTCTCATTTTCCAGCTTCTAAATGAATAAACATGTCTACATTTCATGTAGAAATTTCATATCACCCAGTATATCATGAAAATGCTAATTACCCACCATTCCATGAAAATCATGCATGTTTGACCTCTTACCGGCCATATCACATTGAATAGCTTGTTGGTTTTGTTTCAAATAACCCTATGGCAGCAAGTTACCAACATTCTCATGATGTTTCCCACCCTCCCACTCCTACTTAATCTCAATATCAGCCAGTATATTCCTAGAACCAGCCTCAAGAAAGATATTTTGTTCCAAAATAGTAGTCGTGTTCTCATTTGCAACCCCAAAATTCTAATGATATGGGGATTAGCCAAATTGATAGTATATTGCTAGATTTTTGTAGGTAGTTGGATGAGATCAATAAAGAACAAGAGTATCAAATGTAGCAATAGGAGGCTAACATGCATTAGGAGGGGTTAGCCTTCCAGGAATACATTCAAGAGTAGGAGATGGAGATTCAAAGGAGACAACATGAGGAATGTCTAGCAAAGAAAATGGCTATAAAAGAATGCCAACTAAGGTATGAAGCTTAGGAAACCCTTCCCTTTCCTAGTTTCAACTCAATTCCTCCTGCAATGTTGAATCATCCTATGGTGAAGAGGTTACTAAGAACAAGTTCCCTAGATTTAGACAAGAAGAACCTGTTGAGCCATTGAGTGGACCTACCAATGAGCCTTCTACCTGTAGGTTTTCAAGTTGGAAAGAGCCATCTGCTCCACCCTATAAGATTCCTCCATCTATCATTCAATTGGAACCATGCTCTAACATCCAAAAATTAAAAGAAGAGTAGAACCTTTGCCCTCATAGCTCACTCAACATGTAGGAGACTAGGAGTGTGAACATGTTGCATTTGGCTATGGAGGAATACAAGATACAACTGCAAAAGGCTAAATAGGAGAAGATTTTTCAAAATGTTTTTTGCAATGTTTTAGCTAATGATCCTCCTGGTGGTGTCAAAGATGGTGAAAATGTTTCAATAGGATCACAAGGTGAAATGGTGGAAAAAGCTTACCATGAAGAGAAATGTACTGACAAATTGGATATTTTTTAGCATGCTATGTATGAAAAGGATAATATTGAGCTTTATGAAGAGGTGTGCACTGGTATAATTGAACATTTATGTTCAAAATTGAAGGACAAGGAATTAGATATACTAAAGGATTTTGTCACTCATGTTGAAATTCAACAAGTTCACAAGTCTGAACAAGAAACTTTTCATGAACTTGATGTGCAATGTCTTGTATGGTTTGATGAGCTTCCTTTCTATTGTACAACAGAGCTTGAAGTTGATTTATCAGCTAAGAGTTTTCTTTAGGAAGCTAATTCACTGTTTGAACACTTGCTTGCCTTCATTGAAGAAGAAAAGCCTATTTTGGAGTACATCTCCTTGAGTGATAATGTGGATTTGAAGGTTAAACAAGCTAGCTTTAAGAGCCTTCCAAGAGAAGTATAGCTTTGATAAGTTATTAGGTACCTTGATGGAAGGTGATTGTTCATTAACCATGGAGGAAGAATCAACATGGAAAATAATTATGCAAGGTGAAGCTACGAAGCAATCCAACCATGAAAAGTAGGAAGGAAGAGAAGTAACCAACAGGGGCAGTTCAACCTTTGTCATTTCAAGAGGCTTCCCCATTAGATATTTAGCCAGTTCAAAGGAAACTGAAGTACCAAAGGTCATGCTTTCACCCAAGTATGAGGATGTAATTGAAGAAGATGTTGATTTTGGAGTTGCAGCTGAAGGTGATTGAATTCAGCTCACCTGTCTAATTTAGGAGTGCAATAAGCATGATTGAGATCAAGGTGTAAGTGAGTTTCTTTACATATTTGATGAAATATTGCAATAGTCTTTTGAATATATGCAATTGTTTCATGTTCTTTCAGCAGTGCATAATCATGTAATGCATCAGTTGTTGATTAAAAAGAGGTGTTATTTCGGAAAGCCTATCAATGGTTTTGTTTGACCAGCTTTTTTGTTGGTTAGTGTAGTTTCATTTCAAATGAAAATTTCATTTCCCTAAGTGTTTTTTGCATATTTAGTTAGTTTTATTCATTTTCTTGTTATTTTTTTGTAACTTTTCAAGGTATCTCTTGTTGGTTTAGTGAGTTACAACAATTTGCAATGTTTTTTTCAGGTTGTGTTAGCTTTCTGAGTGACACCATGCCCAATGGATAAGCTTAGGAAGTTCGTCTCATGTTTAGCATGCAAATATATAGGATATGTCACAAAAAATGTTACCTTGTTTTTAGCTTTCAACTAAAATAAGGTTTAGTTTTTATTCTTTTGTGTTGTTTTTTTAAACATTTAAAAGATAAACCATAGTTTGCTAAGTCAATATGCATGATAAAGATTGTTAAATGAAATATATTAGATTTTCATTCCAATGTTGCAATTACAAAAAATGAGAAAAGAGAACCATATGTGTACAAATGTAATCTCTATTGATAATCATGAAGTGTACATGTCCCTCACAAGCCAAGGGACTAATTTTACTTATTCAATGAAAATAAAGAAATAATTTATAAATGAATAATTAAGGAAATAAATGTGCATATAAGGATGGAGACCAGTCATTTCCTAAGAATGACTAGCTTTGAAGGTGTCCTCTCATTCTGTTGTTGTCCCCGAGCTACTTGTGTCTTTTCCAACTCCGTAGTGCTCTTAGCTCTTGTATCTGGAAAAAACATTGACATTAGAGTGATGATCTAAGAAATGAAAGATCTCAAACCTTACATGAACACCTACCTATGCATGTATAAACTGATCCCTAAGTGCATTAAATAAGCATGTAAACCTTGGATGTCCTGGAAAATAGTGAAGTCATCAAACACATCTAGAATATGCATCTATTTCTCTAACTTGTTTGCTTCACGTGCAGATTTAGGATAAGTCTTGTTACTGTTCTGATTCAGTTAAATGCAACATGTGGGGTAAATGTGGCTCCCACAAGGGTAGATATCAGCATGCTTTGAGAGAAATGGGAAATTGAGAAAATTGATCAAAGATATACATGTTATCAATGCATTAAATCATTATGGAATCACACTAGTTGATCAAATTTCATTATTAGATTTAAAAGATGCAACACATTTTGTTGGATATGTCTTTCAATATTCTTGAGTGGATCCATAATCCATTTTATAAAAATAAGTAAGTGATTTTGGAGATGCATCAAGTCCAATCATAGATGCATAAAGTTCAATTATGCATCTCTTAAATAATGAAGAAGAAATTAAGGCAGTCCATAGGTGAAAAATGTATTCTCATTTCATGCAAGATGACAACAAAGACATTTATTTTGAATTTACTAAAGGAAAACAAGAAATGGTCACAAGAGATTACATTATAGATGAAGAAGAAAGGAAGGGTAGTCAGACATTTCAATTGCACTGTTCGGTGTCACATAATGATCAACTTTCATCTACATTTTCTTGAGTTGCTCAAACCCAAGGATTACCTCCACAAGTGATATGTAATTGACAGTAACTTTATTGATGGAAATGGGGAAGCAGTCAAGTTTCACAACTTACAAAGTGTAACTTTTAATGGGAATGAGATATTTACCACAATTGGTTGCACAATCTATTGTTTTTAGAAAATGAAAATGATAGAAATTTAACAACAACAGAGAAAGCAATGTGGAGTTATAAGCATGATGAATAGTCTATGAGTAACAAGCTATATACAAGGAGTTGATCATAAAACACATTAACAAGGACCACCAAATTCATGACTTCAAACAAGAGTTCAAAGGGATAGTGCAGATTGTCAAAAGGTAGCCATTAACAAAGGGAAGGATTTTGATCATTGATGACAATGATAGATAAAAGCTAGTCTCGAGGACAACAAGAAATGATCATGAAATTCCCAAAAGGATCTTCAATTGTTTAAGGTTTCAACATGTAAAATAAGAGCTTATGATAGTTTTAGTAATTGCTCAAAAATGGTCATGGAGAGATGTTTTGTTGGCCAAAATGTCTCTTTGCGCATATCACAAGCTATGGAAGACCTGGAAAACCAATTTTGTAAGGTACTCATTAAGATAGAATTCATTGATAAGTCCTTTAGTTCTCAACCAAACAATTAGTACAACATAGATAGGGTCAAGAGATCTTGTGCTGAGGTTAGTCTCAATAGTATCAAGAATGAATATATTAGTCCCCATGATTAATCAAGTGCCACTATATGATAGTATCTGAGAATGAAAGATGAAAGCATAGTTCACTATGATTATATCAATTCCTCAACAATTGGAATGTCTGTTTATCAGAAAGATGTCTTTGATCTCTCCAAGGACTTAGAATGCCTTTCTAGTGTTGTTCAAAATGATTCAAAATACCCTTTAGACATAAATATGTTGTAGATGGAAAGGAAGAAGGCCTCTCCCTAAACAGAGCCATAAATCCAAGGTGCAAAATTTACATAGATAGTAGTAAATGACTGCTACTACAAGGAATAGAAGAAAATAACAAAGCAACAGTGCTAGAGCATAGAATCAACTCAATAGTGCCATTCATCATCAAGAAGAGTTCCAATGAAAAGGAAGACATCAAGACAATTCTAGCTATAGAACATCAACATTGACATAAATTCCATAAAGCAATGCATATTTAAAGATGACATGATAGTCATGCGAGGGCAGTGGTAGTTGCAAATCATAGTGCAAGGATGAGACTTCATGACAAGTCTATAATGAACCTTGACAAGTATGAAAAAATGTCATTCTTTGGAAACTTTTATGAGCAGATAAGCTACAAAAGGTAGTCCATTATGCTGATCATGGTTCCAAAGTTTCATGTGGTAGTGTTTTGTCAAATAATTTGAGGCATAATAAGGGGATACCATGAGTATTTAGGAACATGAAGATTTATCATTAAAAGGATAGTATGGTGTACTAAATGGAGCAGCCCCAAACATCATAGCTACTACAGGGAATACTCCCTAGAGTTGTCATTGAGAATGAATAGGGCAGTTCATAGCCAAAAAAAGGTGAACATGATAAAATCCAAAAAACTAGAATGGATGCATAGAGCCTATGGATTATACCCATGTTGTGCAATGGCATTGAGTCATTTTTGCAAGTTATATTTTGTTCACAAAACAAAAAAAAATTATGGAATAGTTACAGGTGTAGCTCTTGTTTTACCTCATAGCTCTCTCAGGAAATCTCATTCATATTATAATCTAGGTGATTGTCCAATACTAGCTACCATTTTTATGGCAACAAAAAACAAGAAATCTGGAATTGGTTTTCTTCTCCATACATAAAACCCATCCAAGGTTTATCAAAAGTGACAAGAATAGAGTCGAATGGCCATGAATCTAAAATATAGAATGTATGGTTGTGACTAATTCAAAATTGCAGCTACAATTGTAACCCAGGATCTAGGGTTTTTCATTGAAAAAGCCAAAACCCACTTGGGGTCTTTACATAAAAGCAATCTTTCTACAAATTGAGGGTGACCCACTTGATGTTTTTGCAAAAAATCTAAGTTTTCATCAAAACCATGAAACCCATTTGGGGTTTTTGATTTAAAATGCATAATACAAGAAAATGAAGATATAACAGAAAACCCACTTGGTTCTTTTTACTATAAATTGCAAATGCAGTGTCATTCAAAATCCATCATGGAATTTAAAGAAATGACCAGCAAGAAAAACCCTACTTCTCTTTTCATGGTCGTGGCTAATGGGACAACACTTCTTAATGAAACAACAAAGAGATTGGGGTTTCTTAATTTGATTCCAAATGCAAAGAAAGAAATAAACATTGTTGTTATATTCTCAAGATGGAGCACTCGAAATAGCTTTCTTTTGCTCAAAATATGATGAATGGAGTCGACTTAAAGCTTACTAGAGATTTTTGCTTTTTTTTTTCAACTTGAAAGCATTTTGGTTTTATGAAATGGCCTTGGTTCGAGCTCCATATCCCCTCATGGCGGTTGTTTGGTGAAAAGAAGTAACAATAGAAAGAACAAAATGAAATACATGATTAAAGACAATGCTACAGGTCGTGGCCTATAATCAATGGATGAGCTCCAAAGAAGTAAAAAGGATGCAGATTTATGTCAAATAAATGCATTTACATGTGTTTTAATGCACTTTCCATAAGAAAACGCCATGAAAAAACAATGTTAAGCATCATTTCCAATGTCAACTTCAAACCCCATGTCAACAACATGTCTCTTCCAAGAGATTGATGACAAAATGATGGTGTTTTTTCCACATTTTTTATCTTTTGATGATTAGGGTTTCACCCTTCTAGATGCTGATGAGATTTTTATCGCATGTTTTAAAAAATGAATCTCATGTTAATGCATAATGGGGGCTGAATGGTAAGTTCATGACTTAGGCATTTTATGCCTTAAGTCTAATGCCTTGTTTCAAATATTGCTAAGTGTTTTAAACATGAAACATATGGAGTGTGTCAAGTCATAGGTCATGCCTTTGACCTTTTGGTCATGAATTCCTTAGTCCCTTGAAACCTTAGAATATTCCTACCAAGAAGTGTGGAGGTTGTCCATATAGGCCAAATTTGAACCTTTATTGAGTTGCCTTTGAAAATCAGAATGTTGACCAGATGTGACCTTGGCATGTAGAATGAGAAAAGTAAAATGATCAAGTGCCTTGGAGGAATTGTGATCTTCTTAATGCTTTTGAAAGCGTGATATTTTGATGATTAGGGTTTGACCCTTCTAGATTCCAATGGGATTTTTATCCCATGTTTTAAAAAATGAAGCTCATGTTAATGCATAATGGGGGTCGAATGGTAAGTTCATGACTTAGGCATTTTATGCCTTAAGTCTAATGCCTTGTTTCAAATATTGCTAAGTGTTTCAAACATGAAACATATGGAGTGTGCCAAGTCACAAGTCATGCCTTTGACATTTTGGTCATCAATTCCTTAGTTCCTTGAAGACATAGAATATGGCTTCCAAGAAGTGTGGAGGTTGGCCATATAGGCCAAATTTGAACCTTTATTGCTGCCTTTGAAAATTAGAATGTTGACCACATGTGGCCTTGGAGTGCAGAATGAGAAAAGTAAAATCATGAAATGCCTTGGAAAAATTGTGATCTTGTTAATGATTTTGAAAGCATTATGATTTGTTTCAAAATATAAAAATATCATTTAAGTGATTTTCTAATCACTTTGATATTTTTCACTTGCAAATGTAATGTAATTCATATTGATAGTGGGCCCTCTTATATTTTTCTTTGAAATGTAAAATAACTTGATTAAGTGATGTATTATGAATCACCTAATCAAGTTATTATCTTTAATGCCTTTTTGGAGTCTTTTGTTTCCAAAACACACATATTGCATGATTCAAAGCTAGGAGACAAAATGATTGAATTGCAGACATGAGGAGAGTGTGGTGGGTGAAGTATTTGACAATTTTGGAGAAACATGTGCTACTTTGGAGTAAGTTTTGTCACACTTTTAGCATGAATTGAGTTTGAGCTTGACTATTCACCATATTGGAGGCCTTTTGGAGTGATTTTGGAAGGTTCCTTTTTGGCTCTTGTGCATCATCTGACCAGAACCTTCTGGATGGGAAAGCATGAGAGTTGTGTGATATTTTTGCTTAAGTATGTTCATTGTGGGATTTTTTGGAGGTTGTTCTTTCTTTCCACCAGTAGGATAGCCTGTTTTGGAGCTATTTTTGATGGAGCAGTATTGCAACTCAGATGGACTTGTGATACAGTAAGCACTTTGAATTAATAAAATAGATCATTTTACCTTCTCATTTCATGTTTCATGCTATGTAATTAATGATTGATTAGTTTTTCTTGTGAAAAATTATCTTTCCTTGCAAACTTGTCTCATGTTTATGCATCATTACGAAAATGTATATTTGATAGGTTATTGTTGATGATGTTTTGCAGCACAGAGCCGGATAGAATATAATATCCTATCTCTCTTAAGAAGGTAAATCTCTATCAACAAGCCTCAAGAGATAACCCCAAGGTCTCTAATGTCAGGTATTGACAATGCATAAACAACTCAGTGATAAATGTGAAAATGTTGGTAATCACAATGGGACCTTACTACAAGCAAAATATTGAATCTCTAATTATCAAATCTAGCAATATAATGATACTTCAATACTAAATTTAACCCGAATGATAAAGAAATAACAAAATATATAAGGTTTCAAAGAGATTTCTAGATTTAACACTAAACCTAAGATTAACAATGCGTAGCCAAACTTTTCGAAAAGGACCAATCCCTCAAAATTTATTATTTTTGCCGGCCGGATGGATTTGCAATCTTATAGAAATAGTGCAATCTTCTAAGTTATTAAGATTTTCAAATCCATAAACATTCATTCAACAACCCTATTTACCCAATTGGAAATGAATAAACCCTCCTACAGAATTGAACTAAGCACAATGAATATAAAGTCATGGCTAACTTTGCAAAGCAACTAACAATCAGTTGGTTGTGAAAAGTATGGACTAGGGATTATTACAACACTTTAGATATCAAGCCATAAACATTATTGAATCAAATCTAAATATAAACATCTAAATATCAGATTTCTTCAAACATTTCTAAAGATAGAATAACAAGAACCATACAAGATAAATAGAACACAAGTATGGAACCAAATATGAAAATGTCATTGCCGTAATTTATCCACTTAGCAATTCTAGCTTTACATTTACAATATTTTCTTGAGAACGCTCTTGCTAATGCCTTGCTCTACTTAATTCCTTCTACTAGCTATCTCTCTATTTGTCTATGTATCTTAACCCTTACAAATGAGGCAAAATGCCATATTAATAGAAAACCCCCAAAACATGTCGGCCTAGTTAGGGTTTTACAATAATAATTAGCCACAAGTCAGCCAAGATAAATTAAAAATGAAATAAAATATGCATTAAATGCATGAACTTCATCTAGGTCAGCCTAGGATCTCCAATGCAACTTGGACCAATGCATGCAAAATAATAGGGAAGCACAAATCTTGATGTAGCCCATCATTAACTATCTTCCCCTTTGTCTTTATTCTGATCCAACATTTCATGCACTTTCAAAAGCACCTTATCCAAATCGGCCCTAGGTGGTAAAGGAAAAACCTTAAGTCAACTCTTAATTGATGTAATTTCTTCCCTTGATTGTTTCACTGATTTATCCCACTCAACCTTATATGTTAGATATTTATCAATAAAAGCAATGTAAATGGTTGCATCATCTAACTGGTGCTTAGTAACAGAATCATCACTAACTGGAGCATAAACATCATGCCACCACTTTCTCAGCTGTTCCAAACTCAAATATTTAGGGGAAATCTTCCTTCTCCCTATCATAATCTCAAAGAAAGCAATGGATCCATTATACACACCAGTTAAGGTATCATCAATTTGCCTCCTCTACTTGTAGATCTTCTTTAGAACCTTCTGCCTAATTTGCAAAGCTTCAAACCACTCCCAAGGTTCAACAACTGGAGGAGGGAGGAATTTTAACTTATAATCCACGTCCTACTATACTCCATGATGGTTTTAGTTTTACGCGTAAAGAGATCACAGCCTTATCTTCTTTTGTCTGAGCCAATGCGCTACTGGCTAGTGTTTCCCTCATAGCATCCTTGCTAGATGAAAAAATGTCCCTGATAGCATCATTTCCTTTAGTTCGCACCCCTTGCAACCAATTTGCAGTAGCAAGAGTGGAAGCTTTCATTCTCTCAAGCTTAGTGATAGTTTCCTAGGGTAAGGGTTTTGCAGCAGAGAACAAGGGGTTAATGGATTGCAAGGGTTTCATTAGATCTTCCAAACATTTCTTGAGTCCCTCAATTTCCTTCTTCATCTCATGTTTAGTTTTCATTTCTTTCCTCAACCTACCCAAGATGACTGCACTAGAACCCTCATAATCTTCAATGTCCTACTCAACAGAAGTAGGCCCTAAATTAATAGTTTGTAGATTATAATGTTTTGTAGTTACCTCATCCCTATTCCTATGGAGTAGGAGTTGCAATGTGGACCATTCTATTACTTGCCTAATCTCTTTCAATCTTAGAAATGACCCTGGCCTTCTTCTTACCTTTATCCTTTCCAATCCTGGCCAGCAACTCATCCTAGTTAGGTGGAGTATCCTCCACAACAACTTCCTTTCTCTTTATTTCCTTGTCTAGCCATTCTGGAATAGTGGACTCTAACTACACTTTGCTCTGTCTCACTTCCTCTTG
>VDFB02207593.1:0-20384 GCA_007258455.2 Sequoia sempervirens | reverse complement strand
TGTATCTCTTGCACTATCAGCATTCTTCTACTTAATGCATTTGCCACCTTCTTCATTTTCCCTTTCCTGTGCTTGATAGTAAATGTGAATGCTTGGATGTATTCCATCCATTTTAAATGCCTATTACTTAGTTTTTCTTGGGTTTTGATATAACTAAGTGCCTGGTTATCCATGAAGACCACAAACTCTTTGGGTAACAAATAATGCCTCCACTTCCTAAGGGACTGCACTAAAGCATATAACTCAAGATCATAGGTAGAGTACTTTTGTTTGGCTTCATTGATCTTTTCACTAAAGAAGGCTATAGGCCTACCTTCTTGACTAAGTACTCCTCCTACTGCTACTCCACTTGCATCACACTCAATTGTGAACAACTTGTCAAAACTAGGCAATAATAGAATTGGTTGGGTTGCCACTTCTTGTTTTAGTTTTTCAAACCCTTTATCAGCCTCTAAAGTCCACTTAAACTTTGTTTTCAGACCACATTTAATAGTATCTAAGACTGGTGCACATATGCCACTAAAATTCCTTATGAATTTCTATAGAACTAAGCTAAACCATGAAAACTTCTTACCTCTGTTGCTGTTGTTGGTGTGGGCCAGCTCAGGATGGCTTCCACCTTGCTTGGATCCATCTTTAACGTTCCTTGAGATACTACAAAACCCAAGTACACAAGTTCCTGCTTGAAGAACTCACACTTCTCGAGATTGATTTCCAAATTCTCCTCTTGCAACCTTTTAAGAACCATCTCCACATGCTTCAAGTGTTCTTCTGTTGTCTTACTGAAAATCAGTATGTCATCAAGGTATACTACCACAAAGATTCCTGTGAAATCCTTAAGCACTTCATTCATTAGTCTCATGAATGTGCTAGGGGCATTTGAGAGGCCAAATGGCATCACTTTCCACTCATATAACCCATCATTTGTCTTAAAATTTGTCTTCCACTCATCGCCATCCTTAATTCTAATCTGATGGTAGCCACTCTTGAGGTCCAACTTAGTGAAATACTATGCTCCTCCAAGGCAATCCATTAAATCTTCTATTCTAGGGATAGGGAATCTATATCTGATTGTAATCCTATTGATTGCTCTAGAATCGGTACAAAGTCTCCACTTACCTCCTTTCTTTGTTGCTAAGACCACCGACACTGCACATGGGCTGATGCTCTTTTGAATAAGTCCTTGATCCAATAATTCTTGCACTTGCCTAGCTACCTCTAGGTTCTTCTCAGGTGTAATTTTATATGCTTCTTTTTTATGCAATGAGGCTCCAGGTATGAAGTCAATTTGATGATTTATTGCTCTCTTTGGTGGTAAAGTTGCAAGTGTACCATCACTAACTATGCTCTTGTACTTATCAAGCAACCTTTGGACTGCTTTTGGTAAGACTATCCTTTCAGCCTTTTCTTCCTCTTTGGTCTGCATCATGATCACATATCCTTCATTTCCTTGGTGTAGGTCCTTAAGGAACTCCTTACCACTGCTCAACATAATGTTAGGTGCCTTTGACTGTCCTTCATCTTCCTCTATCAATGACTACAGTTTGAAGGTTCTTCCATCCTTCTTGAATGAGATGGTGTTCTCTTTCCCATCATAAATGGCACTTCTGTCATACTGCCATGGTCTACCCAGTAGTAGATGGCATGCATCCATGGGAAATACATCACAAACTAGCTTATCTTTATATCGTCCAATTGAAAACTCCACTGTTACTTGCTCATTAACCAAAACACTATGCCCTTTATTCAGCCATGTGACCTTGTAAGGGTTATTGTGAGGTACCTTCTACATTTTCAGCTTAGTTATTGCCTCCTTTGAGATTATATTGTTTGTTGAACTGAGATCTACAATGACTTTGCACCTTCCAAGTATCTTGCACCTTACTCAAAAGATCTCTTCTTTGTAGGTTCCCTCTTTGGCCAGGTTTAATACGATCAAAACCACATTCGACATCATATTATTCTCTCCTACCTCGATTCTATATGACTGATTTTGGTTGATTTAGGACTCATGGTGTCCTCTTGTGCATAGGCCACTCTCTTTTCATTGCTTGAGGATGATTCTTTCTCTGGGCACCTATAAGCAGGGTGACCTAGTTGGTTACAATGATAACACTTCATGGTTGCAAAATAGGAATTGCTCCTGCCTGCTCCTCTTCCTCTGTTTGAACCTCCTTGATGTCCTCTTCCTCTATTCAATCTACCTCTTGAAGATGTTTCACCTCCATGCTCAGTGAGCTTTGATTCTCCTTGGTTCCTTTGATCATTACCTCTACCTTGGTAACCACCACGTTGTCCTCTTTGATCTTTTCCTTTGCCTCTACCCTTAGAAGACTGATCTTGCTTCCTCTTGTTCCTTTCCTCAATCTTGATAGCCAACTGATAACATTGATGCACTGTTTTAGGACTCAAAAGAGCCATCTCTTCTTGGATGTTCCATTTCAAGCCATTAAGATACCTAGCCACTTTAAGGCTCTCATCCTCTGTCACATTAGACCTCATATAAAGCTTTTGAAACTCTTCAGTATAGGTGTTTACATCTTGGTCTTTCTACCTCAAACTTTTCCTCTTCTTGTGCAATTGAATCTCATAGTCATCTGGCATGTAGGCTTCCTTCACCTTAGCAGCCATTCCTTTCCAAGTTGATATGGGTTTTTTGTCTTCTTTCTCCCTTTCTGTCTGAATGAACTTCCACCATGTCAAGGCTGATCCTCTCAATCTTGACTTAGCAACCTTCACCTTCTGAGCTTCAGTGACTCCATCACACTCGAAGTGATTCTCCATGCCTTCTATCCAGTCCATGACTAAATCAGGTTCCATCTTTCCACTAAAAAGTGGTATACCTTCAAGTGATTTTCCACTCAAGGCTTTCAATGCCTTCAAGAAAGGATCCTCCTACAAAACAGGGTCAAGTTCAGCGGTCTTATCTTCCTCTGCAACCTCTTCTTCCTTTGGTACCTTTCCTTCCAACTTCACATTGTTCAATGCTTGCTCAAGCTGCTCTATTCTTTCTTTCAATTGCCTATTTTCTTCCTCCTGACCTTCAACCATCTTGTCCAATTGTGCATTTGTCACCATGGTGAAAGAATCACTTGACTCAACCTCTGACATATATCACTCTTTCCCAGATCTTTTGCTTGCTTTGATACCAATTTGATAGGGAGGCTAGAGGAATCAATCACAGATTCCTGCACTAGGCCTTGTCATAGACCTCCTTGGTGTATTTTTCTGCTCCACCTTAACCTATAGGAACACTACCTTGTCTAGGTTCCCCTAGTTCTCCTGGCCAACCTCACCATCTTAACAAATTTTGATCAACCAAAACAATCCTTAGTTCAACGCTTCACTCTTCCTTAGCCTTTAATCTGCCCTAAAGGCCAAATAACCTCAACCTTCTCCTAGGTTCTTGTAGGGGTTTGAAAAGGTCACAAAGACTTCAAAATGTCTTGTCTAGGGTTCTTAGACAACCACAAGTTTCCATCTTACCATTGCTTTCACAAAATGCTCTCCTAGGGTTTGAAGGGCTAGTAGCCTTGAGCCCCCAATTAGGTCTCTAAACAGGGGAAAAATGATTTTTCTTTCTAAACCCACCAAATAACCTAGTTCTTTGCTTAGGAAATGTGTTTCACATGCCCTCACCTTCAATATTCTTATGGTTTCAAGACTGCTCAGGCCGTATGCTGTCCAGACACCAAATTGGTCAAGAAGCTAGGGTTTCCTTAGCTTTCTCAGGCTGATTCAAGACTGTCAGAAATTTCTTCATTCAAATGAATTGATAAATTGTCTTCCTTGTCACCATGTAGAGCCAAGACACTCCCCTAAATCCTCCAAAAATAATTTCTAAAAAAAACTTTACTCCCCTGCAAGTTATTTATGTTGTCCTCTAGCCTTTCCTAGCCGGGCTCTTCCCTGGCTCGCCTAGGGCAAGGCTTTTCTTCCAGCTCCTGCAACCAAAAAAAAATAAAACCTACCATATTTACAAGCAAGGAGCCTAGGCCCATTTCCCAAAAGGCCGTACAATTTGTACGATGGGAAGGTGATCTAGGACTCCATTATTGCAAAACTACCTGTTACAGGCCTAAAAATGACAGTGAACAAACTATTTACAAATGACAACAGAAAAAGATTTACAAAGATAGAAAAATGGTACACAAAGCCTGCACAATACTAAATCTACATTCTACAAGCAAGATCACAACAGTATCATGCCATTAAAGCTCAATATCAATGCTAAAAACAGAGAATTATCTTCTTGTACGCTGTTTTTTCCAACTTTTCAAAACTGTCCCTTAACAATAATATCACCAACCCTAACACAAGGTCAAATCATGCCTTAAATAGGCCTTCCAAACAATTTAGATTCTTGGGTCGAGCTCAAAGATGACCTAATAATGCAATTTTTAAAACCCATTGTGTTTTCAAACATTTGACTAGGTTGGTAACCAAGACAAATTAGAGCTCCAAAACCCATTCAATATTTTCACCTCCTAAACCATTGATCATAAAAGATCAAGTTTTATTCCTACTCCACCAATTGCTAACAACATTGGTGAACATGACCAAAAAGAACACAACAAAACAATAACTTTAAACAAAACTTCTAGGAAAACTAATATTTTCCCAGGTGCTCCTGCACCATTCTCCCCCTCTCAGCACAAACAACTAAGGAATTTTTTGAGAGATCAGAGATATGTCAATGCCTTGCTTCTTAAAGTCTACTTCTTCTACCCAGGTAGCTTCTGATTAATGCTTATCCTTCCATTTGACAAGATGCTCCATGTACACCTTGTGCCTTGTAGTCTTCTTCACTCTTGACTCCAAGATCTTCTTTGCTTGTAGCTTGTCTGGAGTTGGTATGGACATGTTGTTGATGTCCTTGAAAACCTCCTTACTACCTTGATCTAGATCCTTGACTGTCCCTTTATACTTGATCAGATCAACCACATTGAACACTGGAGAGATGCCCAAATCTGATGGTAACTCCACCTTGTATGCATTCTTGCCATATTTGGCCAATACCTTGCATGGACCCACTCTTTTCATCTGTAACTTGGTTTTCATTCCTTTCTGCAATCTAGATTTTTTGAGGTGGACCATAACATAGTCCCCAACTACAAATTGTACATCCTTCCTTGACAAATCAACATTCTCCTTCAACTTTTGGGTTGCTGCTGTGACTGTTTTCTTGACCTGCTCATGAATCTCTTTCATGGTCTGAGTGAAGTATTTTGCATGTCCACTCCTATTCTCCATAAATCCAAGGTCTCTGAGTTCACAAATTCCTCTTGGGTGCATCCCATACACAACCTCAAAAGGACTCTTTCCTGTAGTTCTATTGACACTGTCATTATAGGCATATTCAGCTTGAGAGATAACCATATCCCATGTCTATCCATACTCCTTGGTTAGACACCTTAGAAGATTACCAACACTCTGTTAACCACCTCTGTTTGACCATCGGTCTGAGGATGGTAAGCTAATCCAAAAGATAGGTTTGTTCCCAATCTGCTCCATAAAGTCTTCCAAAAGTGACTCATGAACTTCACATCTCTGTCAGAAAAAATGCTTAGAGGTAGTCCATGGATCCTAACAACTTCCTTGAAGAAAAGATGAGCTATGTAGCTGGCATCATGAGTAGTTTTGCAAGGAATGAAGTGACTCATCTTGCTAAATCTGTCCACCACCACATAAACACTGTCAAAACTAGTCTTGGTCATGGGAAGACCTACCACAAAATCCATGCTCACACACTCCCATGGTCTGTTAGGAATAGGCAGGGGTTGATATAAACCAGCATTGCTAGCTCCTCCTTTAGCTTTCATGCATATAACACATTGTTCCACATATTTTCTGACATCTCTTGCTAACTTAGGCCAGTAATAGAATCTTTGTACCAGCTCTAAGTTCTTATTTATGCCAAAATGTCCATTAAGACTGCCATTATGCTTTTCTTGAATCAGATTTTCCCTCATTGACCCTCTTGGAACACATAACTGATTGCCCTTAAACAACAGTCCATTTTGCAATGTATACTCAGCATATTGGCTATGAAAGTGATTCTCAAAATCAGAACATACCTTATAAGCTTCTGAGAAGTCTTCATCTTCACCATAGAGGTCTTTGAAACTCTCTAATCCAATGCTTTCTCAGCTGTATCTCTTGCACTATCAGCATTCTTCTACTTAATGCATTTGCCACCTTCTTCATTTTCCCTTTCCTGTGCTTGATAGTAAATGTGAATGCTTGGATGTATTCCATCCATTTTAAATGCCTATTACTTAGTTTTTCTTGGGTTTTGATATAACTAAGTGCCTGGTTATCCATGAAGACCACAAACTCTTTGGGTAACAAATAATGCCTCCACTTCCTAAGGGACTGCACTAAAGCATATAACTCAAGATCATAGGTAGAGTACTTTTGTTTGGCTTCATTGATCTTTTCACTAAAGAAGGCTATAGGCCTACCTTCTTGACTAAGTACTCCTCCTACTGCTACTCCACTTGCATCACACTCAATTGTGAACAACTTGTCAAAACTAGGCAATAATAGAATTGGTTGGGTTGCCACTTCTTGTTTTAGTTTTTCAAACCCTTTATCAGCCTCTAAAGTCCACTTAAACTTTGTTTTCAGACCACATTTAATAGTATCTAAGACTGGTGCACATATGCCACTAAAATTCCTTATGAATTTCTATAGAACTAAGCTAAACCATGAAAACTTCTTACCTCTGTTGCTGTTGTTGGTGTGGGCCAGCTCAGGATGGCTTCCACCTTGCTTGGATCCATCTTTAACGTTCCTTGAGATACTACAAAACCCAAGTACACAAGTTCCTGCTTGAAGAACTCACACTTCTCGAGATTGATTTCCAAATTCTCCTCTTGCAACCTTTTAAGAACCATCTCCACATGCTTCAAGTGTTCTTCTGTTGTCTTACTGAAAATCAGTATGTCATCAAGGTATACTACCACAAAGATTCCTGTGAAATCCTTAAGCACTTCATTCATTAGTCTCATGAATGTGCTAGGGGCATTTGAGAGGCCAAATGGCATCACTTTCCACTCATATAACCCATCATTTGTCTTAAAATTTGTCTTCCACTCATCACCATCCTTAATCCTGATCTGATGGTACCCACTCTTGAGGTCCAACTTAGTGAAATACTATGCTCCTCCAAGGCAATCCATCAAGTCTTATATTCTAGGAATTGGAAACCTATACCTAATTGTGATTCTATTTATTGCTCTGGAATCAGTACAAAGTCTCCACTTACCTCATTTCTTTGTTGCTAAGACCACCGACACTGCACATGGGCTGATGCTCTTTTGAATAAGTCCTTGATCCAATAATTCTTGCACTTGCCTAGCTACCTCTAGGTTCTTCTCAGGTGTAAGTTTATATGCTTCTTTTTTATGCAATGAGGCTCCAGGTATGAAGTCAATTTGATGATTTATTGCTCTCTTTGGTGGTAAAGTTGCAAGTGTACCATCACTAACTATGCTCTTGTACTTATCAAGCAACCTTTGGACTGCTTTTGGTAAGACTATCCTTTCAGCCTTTTCTTCCTCTTTGGTCTGCATCATGATCACATATCCTTCATTTCCTTGGTGTAGGTCCTTAAGGAACTCCTTACCACTGCTCAACATAATGTTAGGTGCTTTTGACTGTCCTTCATCTTCCTCTATCAATGACTACAGTTTGAAGGTTCTTCCATCCTTCTTGAATGAGATGGTGTTCTCTTTCCCATCATAAATGGCACTTCTGTCATACTGCCATGGTCTACCCAGTAGTAGATGGCATGCATCCATGGGAAATACATCACAAACTAGCTTATCTTTATATCGTCCAATTGAAAACTCCACTGTTACTTGCTCATTAACCAAAACACTATGCCCTTTATTCAGCCATGTGACCTTGTAAGGGTTATTGTGAGGTACCTTCTACATTTTCAGCTTAGTTATTGCCTCCTTTGAGATTATATTGTTTGTTGAACCTGAATCTACAATGACTTTGCACACCTTCCCAAGTATCTTGCACCTTACTCAAAAAAGATCTCTTCTTTGCTTAGGTTCCTCTTTGACCGGTTGTCTGATCAAAACCCTGTTAAACATCATATTCTCTCCTACCTCAGATTCTATATGACTGATTTCAGATGATTTAGGACTCATGGTGTCCTCTTGTGCATAGGCCACTCTCTTTTCATTGCTTGAGGATGATTCTTTCTCTGGGCACCTATAAGCAGGGTGACCTAGTTGGTTACAATGATAACACTTCATGGTTGCAAAATAGGAATTGCTCCTGCCTGCTCCTCTTCCTCTGTTTGAACCTCCTTGATGTCCTCTTCCTCTATTCAATCTACCTCTTGAATATGTTTCACCTCCATGCTCAGTGAGCTTTGATTCTCCTTGGTTCCTTTGATCATTACCTCTACCTTGGTAACCACCACGCTGTCCTCTTTGATCTTTGCCTTTGCCTCTACCCTTAGAAGACTGATCTTGCTTCCTCTTGTTCCTTTCCTCAATCTTGATAGCCAACTGATAACATTGATGCACTATTTTAGGACTCAAAAGATCCATCTCTTCTTGGATGTTCCATTTCAAGCCATTAAGATACCTAGCCACTTTAAGGCTCTCATCCTCTGTCACACTAGACCTCATATAAAGCTTTTGAAACTCTTCAGTATAGGTGTTTACATCTTGGTCTTTCTACCTCAAACTTTTCCTCTTCTTGTGCAATTGAATCTCAAAGTCATCTGGCATGTAGGCTTCCTTCACCTTAGCAGCCATTCCTTTCCAAGTTGATATGGGTTTTTTGTCTTCTTTCTCCCTTTCTGTCTGAATGAACTTCCACCATGTCAAGGCTGATCCTCTCAATCTTGACTTAGCAACCTTCACCTTCTGAGCTTCAGTGACTCCATCACACTCGAAGTGATTCTCCATGCCTTCTATCCAGTCCATGACTAAATCAGGTTCCATCTTTCCACTAAAAAGTGGTATACCTTCAAGTGATTTTCCACTCAAGGCTTTCAATGCCTTCAAGAAAGGATCCTCCTACAAAACAGGGTCAAGTTCAGCGGTCTTATCTTCCTCTGCAACCTCTTCTTCCTTTGGTACCTTTCCTTCCAACTTCACATTGTTCAATGCTTGCTCAAGCTGCTCTATTCTTTCTTTCAATTGCCTATTTTCTTCCTCCTGACCTTCAACCATCTTGTCCAATTGTGCATTTGTCACCATGGTGAAAGAATCACTTGACTCAACCTCTGACATATATCACTCTTTCCCAGATCTTTTGCTTGCTTTGATACCAATTTGATAGGGAGGCTAGAGGAATCAATCACAGATTCCTGCACTAGGCCTTGTCATAGACCTCCTTGGTGTATTTTTCTGCTCCACCTTAACCTATAGGAACACTACCTTGTCTAGGTTCCCCTAGTTCTCCTGGCCAACCTCACCATCTTAACAAATGTTGATCAACCAAAACAATCCTTAGTTCAACGCTTCACTCTTCCTTAGCCTTTAATCTGCCCTAAAGGCCAAATAACCTCAACCTTCTCCTAGGTTCTTGTAGGGGTTTGAAAAGGTCACAAAGACTTCAAAATGTCTTGTCTAGGGTTCTTAGACAACCACAAGTTTCCATCTTACCATTGCTTTCACAAAATGCTCTCCTAGGGTTTGAAGGGCTAGTAGCCTTGAGCCCCCAATTAGGTCTCTAAACAGGGGAAAAATGATTTTTCTTTCTAAACCCACCAAATAACCTAGTTCTTTGCTTAGGAACTGTGTTTCACATGCCCTCACCTCCAATATTCTTATGGTTTCAAGACTGCTCAGGCCGTATGCTGTCCAGACACCAAATTGGTCAAGAAGCTAGGGTTTCCTTAGCTTTCTCAGGCTGATTCAAGACTGTCAGAAATTTCTTCATTCAAATGAATTGATAAATTGTCTTCCTTGTCACCATGTAGAGCCAAGACACTCCCCTAAATCCTCCAAAAATAATTTCTAAAAAAAACTTTACTCCCCTACGAGTTATTCATGTTGTCCTCTAGCCTTTCCTAGCTGGGCTCTTCCCTGGCTCGCCTAGGGCAAGGCTTTTCTTCCAGCTCCTGCAACCAAAAAAAAACTAACACCTACCATATTTACAAGCAAGGAGCCTAGGCCCATTTCCCAAAAGTTCATACAATTTGTATGGTGGGAAGGTGCTCTAGGACTCCATTATTGCAAAACTGCCTATTACAGGCCTGAAAATGACAGTGAACAAACTATTTACAAATGACAACAGAAAAAGATTTACAAAGATAGAAAAATGGTACACAAAGCCTGCACAATACTAAATCTACATTCTACAAGCAGATCACAACAGTATCACGCCATTAAAGCTCAATATCAATGCTAAAAATAGAGAACTATCTTCTTGTACGCTATTTTTTCCAACTTTTCAAAACTATCCCTTAACAATAATATCACCAACCCTAACACAAGGTCGAAGCATTCCTTAAATAGGCCTTCCAAACAATTTAGATGCTTGGGTCGAGCTCAAAGATACCTAATAATGCAATTTTTAAAACCCATTGTGTTTTCAAACATTTGACTAGGTTGGTAACCAAGACAAATTAGAGCTCCAAAACCCATTCAAGATTTTCACCTCCTAAACCATTGATCATAAAAGATCAAGTTTTATTCCTACTCCACCAATTGCTAACAACATTGGTCAACATGACCAAAAACAACACAACAAAACAATAACTTTAAACAAAACTTCCAGGAAAACTAATATTTTCCCAGGTGCTCCTGCACCAAATAGCATAGACAAGGGAATGAATTGTTTGAAAAAAATTCCTCAAAACAATGTGGTCTCATGGTGGTGGAATGCCATGATGGTGCAGGAGCACCCAAGCTCCTTGAGGATCATTTGGAGAGTCAGGAGATGTTAGGGGTCTTGAAGGCCTATAAACCTTTCCAGAGCATCAATTATAGCATTTTGAAGCCTATAATGGCATTTGGCATGGATGAGTGTAACAGGAAGATCAAAAGTCCTAAGGGTCCTGATAAGGACCATAGGACCAAATTGACTTGTAAATGGAACAATGATGTTCTAGGAGTTTAAATAGGTATATGATGTTTTACTTAGGTTAAATAAGGTTGAATGATTATATGTAATAGTTTTGGAAGCTTTATAGTTAATAAGAGTTAATAAATTGCAATGTTGGAAATTCAAATTTTTGAAATCCAACTTTGGGCGGAAAAGTGATTTTTAGGAGTTTTAATCACAATAATGTAATAAAATCAATTCTAATCAGTTGGGACAGTTGTAGGATGAGTCTATAAGCCTAGAGAAAGCATTTGTACAGAGGGTTGGCTGATATTGCAAGTGTTGTACGGACTGCTACAGAAAATCAATAAAAACTTCAATCTTTTTGCATTTTCTTGAGTTTTTTTGGATGAATCTCTGATTCCTTTTGGTTTCATGCTCATTTGGATGGTTTAAGAACTTGTATTTACATGAATTTAACCTTTTGAATGACCTAAATAATGTTGGGAATCAGTTTCTTGTGTTATATTGCTGACTGTCCTCAAAAAGTACAGATTTTTCACTAGTTTTGAGAGTCTTCATGAATAAATGATCCATTTCATGGGAGAGTGCGACTAAAAACTTGTGAAATGGATCATATCTAACTTGTATTATATATATAACAAGTTATTGTGTAGGAAAGAGTGATTCTTGGGTGTACACCGAGTTTTAGCAAGCAAAAGGGCATGAAAATGGTGCCTAAAGTGTAGCAGCAGGAGATCTACCTTAATAAGGGGTATATTTTTGAGTTGAATGTGTTTAGATATGTTGATTTATTAGTGAAAAGTACAAGAGAAGGTTCTATAAGTGTTGGGAAAGCTAATTTTCAAGAGGCCCTAGTTTTGGAGCAATTTATTGAGGGTTTTGTGATTTAGGGTGTTGAGGGTGTCAAAGAAGACTAATACCTTGAAAATATTTGGTTTGTGAACATTTTAAAACACTGTTGAATTTTCATAGTCATGGGATAAGTTTAGAGAGGGGTTGCTTTGAAAAAGTGGGCTAATTAGGCCTTAAATTTGAGGAAACAACAGATTTTGGTAGGTTTGATCTAGAACAAGTGCTATAAATGATTTGATATGTTGTGTATCATCATGAATCACATCTGAATCAGTCATTATATTGAGGATTCCTTTGGGGAAGTTGAGTGAAAAGTCAAAAAACCATCGCTAGAAGCCTAGTTGGGCTAGAAGCCTAGTCAAGGTGCAAAAAGTGAGTTTTGTCTAAGACAGAGGTTTGGGGCTTTGAAACCATTCAAGACAAGTTTTTTTGAGTTCCTTGAGATCACTCCAAGGGTTTGGGTCCATTAGGAAAGCATCTAAGTTATAAGTGCACTATTGGGGCTTGTCTCCATCAGGGTGCCTGGAAGAGTGTTTAAGATTGCATCATTGTAATCCTTGAAACTTTGAGTTTTGACTAAAGTCCCATCCCCTCTGATCACATGACAAGAAAATTGTTGTGGATTTTCATGGCATTCCATCACCATGAGACCACATTTCTTTGAGGCATTTTTCAAATGGTTAGTTTGCCTTCTCTATGCTACTACATTTATCATACATGTTTACCAAAGCATTCTATCAAACGTTCGCTTCCTTGTTGCTATGGCTAAAAGCCTAAAATAGGTGCTTCCAAAAGCTATGGATGCTTGGAAAAAATCTATCAAAGCATACTAATAAGCAATACAATAGAAAAGGCAGCAAATTGTTTGAAAAAAGCCTCAAAGAAATGTGGTCTCAATGGTGATGGAATGCCATGACAATCCATAGCAATTTTCTTGTCATGGCATTCGTCATGCCATTCCATCACCATGACCACATTTCTTTGAGGCATTTTTCAAAGAGTTCATTGCCTTGTCTATGCTCTTATGAATGAAATTTATTGAAATTCGAGATGCTCTTATAATGTCGTCATAGGTGGTCATGATAAGGTTAAATTCAAATGAATAACTTGAAATTGCCTCATCAGAAACACATGCGCACTTTTGTAATGGCTTAAAATCATAATTGGGGATTTGTCAAGATCATCAAAATAAGGATGTTGCATTGCTTTTCTGCCTTGAGATTCTCTTGGATGGCTCATAAATCTGCATTTTATGCAAGGGGACACCAATCAATGTTTGCCTGGTTACATACAGATACACAAAGTAAAATAAGATGATAGCATTGGCATCAACCAAACTGACGTGGATACACATATAAATTAATAAGAATCGTTGTGCATATACTTAAAAATTAATCCAATGAACCATCTGGGTCTGCTTTACTCTTTATTGTGTCAAGTATTGCCTCATGGTCAGACTCACAGACCTTCCACAAGGTCTTGTTCAAAGGTATACCCCCATATTTTCTCAAACGAACATTGGATGCCATGACAAGGTTTGAGTAATGAAGAATCTTACTATGCATGTCAAATTCCTCAAACAAGCAATGTTTAACACTCTTATGTGGGTACCTTCTCAGCCACATTCCAGTAACAACAACTGAGCCTGTAGGGTATTCAATGTTTTCTCCATCTATAATTGGGGCTTCCAATTTATTTTTTGCCTCAACACAATGACACAAGTAATAGTCTGTACCCTCTTTGTTGTCTTCATCTACAATAACTACATAAACATGCCCTTCATTTATATGTGCGACATATCTCTTGAAATTAGTCAACATTATGAATACAGTACAAAGTAAGATAACAATATGGAATTTCAAATACTAAGATAGTAGATATATTACCTGGTTGAACTAGATCCGATACATGGTCAAATTCGACCGATGATTCCATCTATGTTAGTTGCAATGCCATCGGAGGGTGATACATGTGAAGTGGGCTAAGATAACTTGTCAATCATTTGTCAACCCACTCCCCTAACTCACAATCATTCCAGGCTTGCATTGTACATGAAGAACAAAATCATGCCATCTTACGTGTATTGATACTCCATGAACCTGCATTTGAGCTAAGGAAAGAGTGCAACTCACTCAATCCTGTTAATGTACAACAATCCTCATATGGTGCAATGTTAGTATCATCCATCAACCAAAAAAATCTATGAATTGAAGACATACCTTCATTACCTAGACCCATCAAACCATTACACCACTCGATGATCGATCTTGCATCTGTCAACTATGCATTGTATTTATACTTTAACTCTTCTCATGCTAATGATCTTTTCACGCATGCTCCTGCATTGTCATGCTCCCCCTTTCCATGTCCGGCCTCATAAAAGTTCCACATATGTTGAACACGTGTAGTGAGATGCATCATGCACAACTAGTAGAACATGCACACGTTCTTGAACTGTGCTGCATAGTTATCTTACCATATTATATTCCAATCATATGATATGCCTCTCTAAGCCAAATGATTATAGAACATCTGGAAGCAACCTTGCATGAACTCTGGAGAATGCGTGCGATCATCACTAATATAAAAGTGATACTCCCTCAATACCTTCCTTTCGTCCTCTGTACTTTCAACTACATGTATGAATGCTATGTGCACAAATATCAAAACTTGTGTGGAGTTGTAATACTATGACTGCACCTCACGTTGTGGCTATAGAGTGTAGTTCTCTGCAAATTCAACCACTAATACTATGCTACCAAGTGGAAAGGTGTCCTTGCATAGTTTGAATTGTGTGTCCAGCCATTGGGCTCTATGGGTATGCCTTGCATACTCATACACTAGATTCTCACGAAACATGGACATGAACTAATACACTGGAATCTTCTGAATAACCAACTCACACCTTTTTGCTTTAGACCCATCTTTTGTAGCATATGCCACTGTTTTATACTTCCCGAACTCTACTAGTTTTTGTCCCACCTCATATGTGCTTTCCATATGTTGACACACTAGCATTCGTTGCAAGCCACCGCAACGCTCACATGAACCATCCAAGCATGTTGTCCTATAGAATATTTGGCCATCCTATATTTCACATAAATTTTTTGATAAGAACTTTCTTGAAGATTTTGGTGGGGCTTCTATGCCACAATCCTGCAAAACATCGTTAGTATGCAAATGTAAACATATAGAATGATAAACATCATAATGGTTAGAGAATTCAATATGTAGTTTATAGCAACAAGTAGTGATGTGTGATTTATCTTGACATAAAAGGTTTAATCATTTCAAAAATCTTTGAGAAATACCTAATTTGAGGATAAGAATTTTGAAATTTATGAAAAAATTGGGTTTGAGTCGTATCCAAAAAATGCTTTGGATGTGGCTCACGTTTCGACTACAAATTCTCCTTCTTACAACATCCCTTTGATTCGAGATGGCCTTGTATTATTCTTCCAATAATCTTCAATTATTGTTCTCAATGCTTCAACAACTTTTTATCTTTGTGTGGCAATCTCCCCAAGAATTCCCATAATTCATTTGAATCAGTGCCCTCAATTCTTTGTCGCCTTTGAACGGCTTTCTTTTGATAAAGTTTTTCTACTAATTCCCATTTGTTCACTTGTCTTTTTAATGAGGCAAGATCTCTTTGTTTGATAGCTTACCAAAGTCAATGTAATGACACATCGGGTGACATTACTATCCTTTGAGTGTGAGCATCCATTAGATTCTTCACAATATTGTTTTCACTTGATGCATTCGATGTTTTCAACCCAAGAGTCTTCATGATGTTTCTGTACTTTAAACCCCACATCATTTGAACAAATAGTTGACATCTTGCAGTCCCATTTAGCCTTTCAAAGAACATTTGCCAAATCTTACAAAGATATCTTCTACAAGTGCATTCTAGAATCTTACCTCTTCCATGTGTCAGAAAAATATCCTCATCAATATTAATCAAAAACTTTGGCTTTCTACGCAAAATTCTAGGTGGTGTTCTCTTAGGTACATACATCTCAACATTAGAAATTTCATCAATATTTAATTAAGGTGGGCTAGATTGCATACCTTCAATCGAGGGTGGAATAGAAGACATACCTTGAGCTTCACATGGGGATGATGGCATACCTTGTTCCTCAACTTCGAGTGATGATGTACTCTCAACTTCAGATGTGGTGGATGGTTCCCAACCATACTCACTTGTGGTAGATGGTGTCCCTCCATATTCACTTGTGCTTAATGGTGTCCCTTCGTATTCACTTGTGGTAGAGGGTGTGTCTCCAACTATGGTATCTGCATCTCCCCTAGCATGACTCTTTTGCATTCGTGCCCTTTGTGCTGCCAATTTCTTTTCTCTTTTTGGCAGTTGAGGTTCCTCTTCAACTGGCTTGTTTTCATCAATCGTTCTCCTCGCTTTCCGATATTCCCTCATCCATTTTTTTCTTTATCTTTGATGGCGAGATGATCATCTATTGTTTCCTTTTAAGGCTTTGTATATTCGGCATGATGAATAATTTTACCTATGCAAAAAGTGCTGTCAAATTAACAATTGAAAGCTTGGAAGCATAACTCAATGAAAGCTTTAGCATACACAAAGAAAGTCAATGAAAGCTGGTTTGTATAACTGCTTTGACAAAATAACTCAATGATAGCTTTGGAAGCATACACAAAGAAAGTCAATTGTTAAATTTAACAAAATGCCTCAAAGAGATGTGGTTTAAAAATGTAATAGGAAAGTGTATCGAATTGTGTGATTTAAAATGTCCATTGACAATGTAAGGTTGTAACATGACAAACTGGTGTAGGAGCACCTAGGTCATGAAATTCCTTCAAAAGGCTAATTTGTTCAATTTGTGATGTTCAAGTAAATATGATGAGTGAAGGTCATTAAATGACGAATTTCAATGTATTTGCACTATGAAATAGGTCACTAGGTGATATTATTGAAAAGTTGCTTTTTATAAAAAAAAAGTTGTCAATTATTGTAAAAATGTAAAATTGCACAAAAGTAGGAAGGTGAAGAGTCTTTTTTGTGGAAGGGCAAGGATGGGTTGATGAAGATGAAGAGGCAATTATTTCAGCTGATTTAGACACCTTTAAAAAGAATTGTAAGCTCGAGAAAGGCAGATCTTGTATCCCAAAAATCCATAAAAATTAATAAAAAAACCTCTACTCAATTATTTTGGAAATCTTTTATATTCTTGTTTTTAGGTTGCATAGTGATTCAAGCATTCTAAGATTTGATTCTTTTCAAGGAAAGAGACTTCTTTCATTCTTGAAAGTTGTAGGAATTGTAATTCAAATAATCAATCTAATTTGAAATTAGTTTCCTAAGTCTCGGTCTGTGGTTTCCTTAGAATTGTTTAGAGAATCTAAAAAGTGATTCTTAGCCATTCCACCGATATAGCGCTAGTAGGTCGGTGGAATGGATCATATTTAGTGTCTTTTCAATGTGAATATGTGTGTGACATGGGTAAATAGAAATAAGAAGTCGGGATACTATTGCATGAACAAAATTCTGAATTTTCTCATTCAAAAAAATGGTGTTTTCAAGTAGGGTTTGAGGAAACAACATGTAGAGGAGCTTAGAAATGATTTCAAAATAATTTGCAGACATAATGAAGCATGTTTCAATTGTTGGGCGGAGTAGTAGAGGTTTTGCAAATGTTTCATTAAAGAAACCCTCATGGTTGGTGTGTTTTCACCCTATAATCAAATGTTTACTGATTTTGTGTATTGATGGGCATTTCCCATCTTGAAACTTGTTTATTTGTGAGTTTCTACACATGGCCTAAGACTGTTTGCAGGTTTGGTGGATTAGTGAGTAGTTCTATGATGACTTGCTTTGATAAATTGACCTATTTAAGGGCTTTTACCAGTAGACAGCATGTTGGTTCTACTATGTTTTGTGAAATAAGTGTATAATCTTTTATAGTATGTTGAAAAGGATCAAAATAGGCCTGAGAATTTGTATTGGGATTGTGTAAATGCATTATGATAGAAAAGGAATCACTCGATTAGATGGAATGTTGGCCTCCTAGAGATATTTGGAATTGTTTGCTAAAAACAAAGAATATGTAGAAATAGCAAAAGGAATGTTGTTAAGTTCTTGGGAGCAGTCTCATTTGTGATGCCACAGTTGTGTTTTGAAGGTATATTGTGAAAGATTTGATGATTTGGGCATATGTTTCCAATATATGGCAATGGTTTCTTGAATGCAAAGTAGTCAGAGTGTGTCTATACTAATATATTGGAATAGTACAATCAAAACATGATGGAATTGGTATCTTAAAGGTCTAGTGACAGTGTTAAACTAATGCTGCTTGTTGTTGTTACAAATGGTGTTTAAGTGAAGATAGGATGATGGATGTGTTGATTTGAGCAAAGATATCTTAAATGGTTGGGATGATGTTTGATTGCAGGTCTAAGGAACAGAGGTGTTTGATTGTTTTTTCCTTCAAGGGGTAAGTTGAGTTGATGAGTGATTTTTGTATTGTTTATGACAAGAACAAAGTTGAAAGTTGATTCTGAAAATGGTTTGCTATATGGAGATGGTGAATTGGCTATTGATAGCCTTATAACTTGAAATGAAATAAATGGATTTTGGTTGAATGAAAAGTAGTTTTGGATGAATTTGACAAAGTTTGTATAAATTGATCTTTTACTCTTTATTAATTTGGGAAGGAAGTTCCCTAAAGAAATGATGTTGTTGAGTGGCTTGGAAATCTGATATTGCATCACAAACAAACAATTTGATCAACATGGAATAAGCTAAACAACAAAAATGAAAGCAAGCCATAATAGAATGAAAGAAAATGTACAAAGATTTCACATACCTAAAAAAGAAAAGTTTCAAATAGAGGAGTTCTACCCAATTATGCAGCCTTTGCTTCTTCCTTCCTCAAACTCCTAAAAAATTTGACTTCTTCAAAAGCTTGTTCCCCTCCAAATTTCAATTGTATATCAATTATTACTATAATTCAAACTTGAATTGATATTATATGCCTCTCAACGTGAAAACTCTGCTATTTCATGCAAAGGTGATGGAAAGAACATTCAAAAGGTGATGGAATCTCGAAATCATGCATGCACACTTCACTCAATCACCAAAAAGCTAATTTTTGTCGGAGCACGCACAAAACCAGGAGAATATGCAGAATGTGGGCTGACATCATGGGTATATTGTGATTTTTTACCATTTTTAGTGATAACTCAAGTGCGTTATTTAATCCTAAATGAACATATCTCTACTGGTTAATAACATGCTCGCGTTATGATAACCATGTTGCCCCTATCTATCAAGCTTCCTCTTAGAACTTCCACAACAAATTGTCTTCCAACGATTCCCATTCCGCTTCTCTGATTGGTCCATGAGGCTCCACATAGGATGGTCAAACAGTCAAAAGGTGATCAAGCTGTGTTGGCATATCGGTGAGACACTGTCCATGTCTCCCCAATTCCAACACAGTCAGCATTCGATATCACCAAGAGGTTATATCAAGTTCACCTGTTGCATCGACTTTAGTTTTCCCTTTGGCAAGACTATCGCTCTCGCCAGGACCTCACGCCGAGCCTTCATGTTAATCCGTGTGCATCCACCAGTCGGCGAGACTCATCACTTTCACCAGGACTTCATACCGAGGTTCAAAAGTCACATAGACAATAGAACTTACATCGGTGAGACTATCGTCTTTCACCAAGAGATCATACCGATGTTCAAAGACTTTCTCCGAAGTGATCAGCAGTCGGCAAGACTTTTGTTCATCGCTGAGACTTCACACCGAGACCCCTTTAGTTACATCAAGCACCGAACGGTCAGCAAGACTTCACACATTGATAAGACTTCTTACCAAGCCATCACATGTTACTCCGAGGACACCAAGCAAATGCTATCGGCAATACATACCACTCTTCACTGAGAGTTCTTACCGAGTTCTCCAAGTTACCCCGAGACCACCGTTCGCAAAGAGTTATACCGAAGACCCCTCATCATCGGCTAGACTCTCCATCGGCCGCTAAGACTTCATACCGAAGTCATTGTGTCACCGCGAAGACTCTAATATTTCCCCCATTGGTGAGATCTTTCTTCATCACTGAGGCTTCTTCCCAAACTAAGCCTTTCGGCCAAGGGTCTCCCTGATAAACGATATGTATGGCCTGTTGGCTAGAGATCTCCACGCGGTAAGAGAACATACCGAACACAACATGTCACACTAAAGACTCCAATGTGTAACCATTCGGCAAGACTTCTACAAGGTCACAACGACCTATACAAAACATAAGGTTACAAATCTGCTCATTGGCCAGACATAGAATATGTCACATCAACTTCGCTCCAATAGAGGTTTTAGCCTGCGGGATTGAGACATATTTTTCCAAAATAGGAGGGAGAGGGTTGAGAGAGAGAGAGAGGGAGAGGGGTTAGGAGGGAGAGACCTAACAGAGGGAGAGGGGGTAGGAGGGAGAGGGTTGAGAGAGAGAGA